>JAJJMA010106846.1:0-14440 GCA_023529015.1 Papaver nudicaule | reverse complement strand
TGTGCATCACGAATCATAGGATGCAAGTAAACCTTTCTGAAAGGCACATCCCCAGTGAGTTGCAGTCCAAGCATAACCATCCGTGCCACCCAGAAGAAAAGAATGTCATGTCCGGTTTCAAGAACTGAGGTCGGATAAAATGCTCTGAAATCAGCAGTATCATCTGGCCATCCCAGCGCAGACAACGGAAATATTCCAGAAGAGAACCATGTGTCGAGTACATCAGGATCCTGAGTCATCTGAAACTTCTTTTCACCAAAGATTCTGTTAGCCTTGGATCGAGCTTTCTCTTCGTTTCGCCCAACCACCCAATGGTCAGTGTACGCACCAAACTCTTGCGATATGTCCTCCTCCAGTGTGACATACCAAGCTGGAACGCGGTGCCCCCACCACAGTTGCCTTGAAATGCACCAGTCTCGGGGGTTCTCCAGCCATCTTCTCCACTCAGCAATATACTGCCTTGGTATGATTTCAATATTCTGGTTACCGTTTTCGTCCACAACAGCATCGAGAGCCCGCTTTGCCATACCAGCACATTTGACATACCATTGGGGTTTCATCATTGGTTCCACAACGTCGTTCGTCCTTGAACAAACACCAAGCCGCATCTCGTGGTTCTCAACACCTCTGTGAAGACCCTTCTGCTCTAGTGCCTTGGCAATAGCTGCACGAGCTTCAAACCGTGGCATGCCTTCAAAATCTGACCCGCCGTTGCTGTTGATTAATCCTTCGTCCGTCAAGATGTTGATAGATTCCAGACTATGCCGTTTCCCAACCTCAAAATCATCAGGGTAATGAGCTGGTGTAATCTTAACAGCACCTGTCCCGAATGTCTGATCGACAAGTATTCCGTCACAAACAATGGGCAGTCTCCTCCCACTGAATGGATGAATGGCATACTTTCCGTGAAGACGACTGAATCGCTCGTCTTCAGGATGTACAGCTATGCCAGTATCGCCCAGCATCGTCTCCAGTCTAGTTGTGGCAACAACAATCTCACCCAGGTCTCCCTCCAGAGGGTAAGCAAAAGATGTCAGTGTACCAAACTCTACCGGGGCATCATAACCAGGAACATCCAGCATCGTACTTCCCTTGATGTCCAAGTACTCTACCTCCATGTCAGAAATAGCCGTCCGCAAGGAGCAATCCCAGTGCACAAGCCGGGTCGCCTGGTAAACAAGACCATCGCTATGAAGGCGAACAAAAGCTTCCCTCACAGCTTCTGATCTTTGCTCGTCCAACGTGAAGCACTCGCGAGACCAGTCAAGCGAGGCGCCCATACATCGTATCTGGTTCAATATAATGCCTCCAGACTGTTCTTTCCACTTCCTCGCCTCTTCCAGAAAACCTTCACGGCCGATAGCATGTCTCGTTCTGTTGCTTTCCCGCATTATCTTCTTCTCCACAACAACCTGTGTCGCAATGCCGGCATGGTCCATCCCTGGAACCCAGCAAACGTTGTGTCCAGACATTCTCTTGTAACGGACCAGTGTATCCTGAAGAGCAATTGTCAGACCATGGCCATTATGTAGAGTCCCAGTCACATTCGGCGGTGGGAGGACAATCGCGAAGGCAGGTTTAGTACTGCTAGCATCTGCAGTGAAAAAACCTGATTCCTCCCAAAACGGATACCAGGCTTTCTCCACAGCAGCTGGACTGTACTCCTTTGTCATTTGACGAGAAAGATGTTTCTTCTCGCCTGGATTCGTCGGAGGGTCGATGTAGTCCTCTGGAGTTTCATCCACAGCATCATCTTTCTTTGCTACTGCTTTTTTCTTACCAGCAGTTGCAGTGACTTTCTGTGGCTTGTTATTAGCCGCTGCTGCTGCTGCTTTCTCTAAGGCCCTTAATCTCTTAAGTTCTTTCTCTTTGATCTTATCTTCTTTCTTCTTTTTCCTTTCAAGGTCTAGAGCAGTTTTCGAATCAACCTTATTATCTTCCATCATGGTTACAATCTTACAAGAAGATGATGACCACCACCTGCTTCTTTGTAAATTTGCATAAACTAAGTATAATTCTTCTCTATTCCATAAATCGATATTTTTCCGGTATTTATATAGACTCTGATGACTTCCAATAATAGACTCAAACTTATAAAGGGAAATTACTCTAAAACAAAACTCTATATAACTTATGACTCACTTTCCTAACTTAACCCTAAAGGTTATGACCCAAACTAGCAATTCTGACCTCCAGATAGGTAGTAAGGACGTTTCCTACCAGTTTCATGCCGGCAAACCATATTGTCGCAGAGTTATATATGACACTGTGCAAGTCCCTCTTAAGGGAATATTGTTTTTTCAAGAGTTTGTCTAAGTTCTAACTATATATTATTTTGAGATGTTACAGATTTATCCACGTGGTAATGTGAGTAGCTATTGTCTTGACAATTTCTGCATGCGACTGTTACAGCAGAACTGCGTAAGTTTTGAATGATCCATATCCCTCAAATTTGTTCTACATTAGTCATGTTCTGTCTCAATAGAAACCTGGGATTGTCCCCAACAACTTATTGGTTTCCAGTCTTAACGTCTCAACTTCTAACATCTATAGCTCATTCATTTCACAACCAAATTAAGCATGTAAAATCTCTATGGAAACTTCATCCAACAGACTATAATTACTAAGCAGGAACTTGACACTAATTCCTTTACTAAGATAAAAACGAGATCATCCTGCGCACGATCAGTAGAATGTCACTAATTAGAATGCATGTAGTAATACCATATAACATGGATCAACCGATTTGTGCTCTAGTTATGCTTCAAGTGTTTATCAGCAGAATTTGCATGTCATGTTTAATTTTTCGTTTTCGACAACAAACGGATATCGATTTTTAAGTAAAAAAAAATAAATGAAAGAATGAGTATATAAAGGCACAAGTAAACACGTGAAATTCGAGTTTGAGCAAACACGTGAAAATCAACAAAAATCATACGTACTCACTCAAGCAAAGCTTTCCCATCCATGAATCTATAAAACCACTTCAGTTTGTAATATAATGGTCAAACCCGGTCAAGCTTGGTTTATCTGGTCTTGACATTCAAACGCAATATGGTTTTGTAGGGATGCTGCTATTGCTTATCTGAAATCAGCCAACAAAATGATACTTGGAATATCGACTGCCCTTTTAAAAGGATTGGCGGTAGAAATCGATAAGTCTACAGTTCGATCCTACACAGATGCTAGAAGTGTAAACATGAATTTCTACCCACATTGTCCAAAAGGAAAAATTGTAGAATGCCCTAAAACAGAAAATTTACAGTGACAGAAGTACCCCCAGACGTACAGAAACCACACACGTTTGCGCACACTTTTCGTTCTATTGTTTTTAACGCCGTTGCTATGATTTCACAAACTTTGTTTTCAACGCCATTGTTATGGTTTTGAAACTTCATTTTCTTCTTCAGAGCCGATACAAACAATCTCCATCCGTCACCACCACAAAACAGAACCATCATCTCCACAATCTCCATCGCAAAACCACAACAGCGTAACCACCACCACCATCTACATCACATTCAACAACAAAAATGAGTCCAAGAACTAGTAAGAACCCTAACCCTAAAATTGATTTCTGTTTTAATTTCAATTTTTATGTAAATTTGGGTTTGAATAAAACCTGGGTACTAGTGATGAAATTTATAGGGTTTGAATTTGATTTGGGTTTAGTTCAATTTCAATTTTAGGTTCTGATTTGTTATGTTTACCAATTGTGTATGAAATTGGGTTTTAATAAAACCTGGGTACAAATGCAGATTATAAGTTTGTTTTTGTAAAGTTGTTATACTGTCAGTTAAAGTTTGGGTTTAGTTGTTATAATTTTTGAATAATTTTGTATTAGTAAGCTGGGTACAAATGCAGATTAGGTGTTTGTGTGATTTAAATGTGTTTTTGTAATGTTCTTATACTGTCATGTCAGTTAATGGATTCCAGTTTGGGTGAAAATTGTTCTTAAAAACCCAGGTACAACTGGCTAATTATTTTGATTTATGTTTCTTATAGGAAGTGCAACAAAACAAGGTAAAGGTGCAGATGAAGGGGGCGGAAGCAAACCACCCCCTAGAGGTGGTAAAAAGCTAATAAAGGGAGATATATAAAGAATGTTAACAAGTATGGATGAACACTAAACTGAAGCAAAGAAGGAAGTTTTCAAGACCTTCCGGTCGGGAATAGGATTAACCATCGACTTGCTTTCGGATTTATTGGTTTGTCCTTCAGCACTCGCTATGTTACATATGAGACTCCGTTTTCTAAAGAGTTATGCAATTTACTAAAGACTGTGAAGCTAGAATGAAAGGTGTCATGTTTGATAGTCTTCAGGAATTTTGGCATTGGAGTAAGACATAGGAAACCTCAAAGAATGAAAGAGTTGCATTTTGTTCTCCCAACAGAAAATCAAATATTGGCCTGTTGTGATGGAGCATCAAGGGGAAACCCTGGATTAGCAGGATATGGGTTCATCTGCAGAGATCATAAGGGAGTGTATATAACAGCTAAGTCAGTTGGTTTGGGCAATGCAACCAATTTCATTGCAGAGGTAATGGCAGTGATAGGTGCAGAAGAATGGGCTTTAAGTGAGAATGTTAGTGATTTGCTAATATACTCTGACTCAAAATATGTTATTAACAATTTCACTTCAGGGAAAATCCCCTGGTTTGTCATGACAAGATGGCTTAAAGTTAGTGAATTGGTCACAGTTCATTTTACACATAGCTACAGAGAAATAAATTTCTCTGCAGGCAAGCTGGCCAAGAAGGGTGCAGGATTAACCAAGGGGTTCACTACGCCACAGGGGCCTGTTTGTAACGCTTATAGACGTTGCGCAGAATTAAAGCAACGTCTATTAGCGTTGCGAATACGGCGTCACAAATTTTTCGTGACGTCTATTAACGTTGCTCTAATTAATTAAAGCAACGGAATTAACGTTGCATCTTCCGTTGCACTTTTTTATTTAAAGCAACGTAAGTAACGTTGCAGAATTTATTTAGAGCAACGTTTTCTGTAATTTAGGCAACGTAAGTGACGTCACCACACGTCACCACTTCCGTTGCACTTTTTTGTTATAAGCAACGTAAGTGACGTCACCACACGTCACCACTTCCGTTGCCCTTTTATTTAGAGCAACGCCTATAAACGTTGCAGATTTTTTAATTAAAATTAAAAAAAAATAAAATTCTGTAAATACGTATTATATTCGTATAATAAATCCGTATCTGTATTTTTAGATTCCAGTACAAATTGTATAAAAATACGTATTCATGAGCATTTACAAGCTATACCACAAACTTGACAAACTTGACATGATTAAAATAGTGTGGGAGCAAATTCATAAAAGAAAACATATGCCTAAATCATACCTCTTCTTCTTCAGTAGGTGAAACAAAGGCCAACGGCTCTATCAAATCTGTTTCAGTTACTGCCTACTGGGGAAGTTTTCCCCTAGGGTAGCAAAATGCATCTGCAGAGGCAACACACTTTCTATCTGCAGGAGCAGCACCAATTGGGCCAGAAGATGATGGCCTACTTGTAACACTGTCAGTGCGCCTATCTTCTTTTCGCCTTCTACCTAATACGCCAGTTTCCCTTTCTTCTTCACGCCAGCGACGAGCATTTTCAGTATCAACTCCAATCTTTCCCCTGTACTTATGATGGCTGATAATGCTCACTTGCAGGTACTTGACTGCGATACCGGGTGACAAAGATGAGAGCCGGTGGTTGACACTGTGTCAAGTCAGGAGCCCTTGAAAGAACCTGGACAATCAAAACAAGAGCCATCTTGATATTGTTGCACAGATTTCGCACAAGGCTAGAAACAAGAATCTATACCAATTGAATTAACATGTATTTTACATTATACTAACTCATAAGTTCCCATGATTGAGTTTCAAAAGACATGAAAACCAGGCTGAGACTAGGTTGTCACACACAGTCTAGGTTGGTTACAAAACATTAAAACAAGATCGACTGGTTGAATTACTGAAATGTCAGTGAACTTTCACAGTAGCGGGGTTCAAAACGGTAACTCATCCGTGGAAAGTGTGAGTTTCTAGCCATATCAAGTTATCAACTTAAGGAAATAAAAATGCCATACCTGAATGAAACTAGCTGATAATGTTAGTTTTTCCACGTTATGAAGTGCTCTAAAAAATTTCATCATACGCTTGGGACAGCAAGTTATGTACCTTGACAGCAACGTTCTCATATGAACATCCAGAGGATGTTACACAGACGACAACAACATATCTTTGGTTCTCAAATCGACAAATTATATTACACACAAAGCAGAATTAAACAAAAATTGAGTATACTTACAAGAAGGCTCAGGAAGTGCAGAAACGAATACTTGTGCTACGGCCAATGCAGTCTCGCAGTCTCGAGCTTGGTAACAGTATTGAGATTCTGGTTGATCATTAGTTTCTGCAAATCAGAAACAAATATAAGTGTGTCCAAATTTCCCAGCTCACTGCCTTAACAATTATTTTTCCTTCTCTTTTTTGACAGGCTTCCAAGGAGTAATGCACTGCAGTACTACCTCTCCTTGATGATTGAGAGCAATCAAGTAGTCTAGAAAAGTATAGTGCACCATAATACGAAGGTGAGGTGCACAGAACAATCAACACTAATGAACTTTAGGTATAAATATGTTGGGGAATCAATAACAAAAAGAGTGAAGATATTTCTTACCTCTGTGCCTTGAGGTATAACTTCCACAGCACGTACAACAGCTCTCTGTCTCTCAAGTACCAAAATTGCATTTGGCGAGCAGCTAAACTCCAAAAAAAGTCAGGTAATCCAATTGTATGTTAGTACATGAAATGGAACATGTTTCAGGTAGGGTGAGGAAGGTTAATTACCTGTGGTTAATTATGGAAATTACGGGATATAATCCGGTTCCTAGAGGCCTCAGTTCACCGTCACAGATTGCCATCTGTGCATACAACACCAACTGTTTCTCCTCAATATCAGACATATCTAGGAGAAAACAATTCATCAAAGATTACATGTACGATTACAAAATGAAGCTTCTGGGAATAACATAGTATTCATAAGAAAATGAGTCAAGGATACGATCCACTAATGCCTCCACCAAGTTGTAACTATCCATCGCAGTAGTTTGCAAAACCTGAAAGTATTACAAACAAGTAAATACTTAAGGACAAAAGATAGGTGCTAAGATGCTGTATGCAAAATCAACTAGTAAGATATATAATGCAGTCCTCATGCATAATACTCACCCCTGCCACCAAACTAGAGCAAAATCAACAAGTTACTACTTAATATGCAGTGGCACAGATCTCTCTGTGCATATATTATTACAACCTAGAATAGCTGAATAGGAACATGACATCTTACCATCCCTCTATGCACTCCATCAGGTTTAATAGCAATAAAGGTTCCATATGAGAAAAGGGAAAAATTCATATTATTAACAAAGAGGACAGAAGAACAGGACATAAATGTTGACTCAATAGAAAAACATGAAACTCAAAGTATGGATTCAAGTACCTCAACAGCATGTGCTTCCTGCTCTTGGAGCATGTAAGCTGAAGGAGAAACATAATCGAGTAAATATCAGGGTTACAACTTGAATGAACATATACAAGATTGCTAATACAGACTGGACTCTATAATATTAGACAAGGAAATCATTTCTCACCTAACCCTTGTATGGCTACCACCACAAAGCCTTATCGAGTAAGCCAATTCATGGTACGTATGTCAAGCAACCATATACATCTAAATAGGCATTTACTAGTCCTTAATTCATCAATCCATAATAATAGATACACTGAAAATAAAGAGACAAACTAGGTTGGAATAGAATTGGAGTTCGCAGTTATTGTCTTACCCAAACCAAGAAAACATTCTTTGGGAATAGAACGGCTTGTTAGGACAGCATGGATGATGATGCTTAATCCAGGTTCTGTCAACATCATAGTAATACTTATTACAGACAGATCCTGCTCCCAGCACAAACTTAGGGGACAAGAAGACAGCGGATTTCTCCCGGTTCTCATAATCGGACATAGATTCCGAAACTCTCGTTCCATTGTTTTTCCTGTCAACAAGTTTCACACATATGGGAATTCAAAACAAAAAACAATGACAATAGTAATATGGACTAAACAGCCTAATCTACTAATTTAACCCAAGAAAATTCGAGGCATACCTGATTTTTGTTCCCCTGCTTCTCTAATGCCTTCCTTGCTGCAACTTTCACTTACCACTTCATTCGAGACACCACCACCAGAAACTGATAAAGAAATTTAAAACTAAGGTTCAAAATCAAATCCTTGTACGTGCAGAACCATCACATCCTAACAAACATATTGAACCCATTATCTTGAAAGATGCAAGATAAAAGTCTTTTTAATCTAACTACTTCTAGGCAAGTATTAGGCAAAATATAGAACGTTCAATAGAAAGTAAAACCTAAGGTGCAGTGCTTTCCGGATGGTCTAGGTGGATCAAACATAGTTAAACCTAGAACATCATAATTTCAAAATCCCACATCTCTTTAACCCAAACAAATTCAAACACATTTCCTTATACCCGAATCAAACCCTATTTCCAAATTAACCAAACAAAAACCCTACATCCACAAGAATTATTTTGAAATTGATAAAAACAGAAGTTGAATTCGAGTTCCCCCTTGGCCACAGCAACAGTAGTAAAAAGAAACGAAGGAAATAGTGAGATTTAAGCCAGATCTAAAAGAAAATAAAAACCCTAATCTTAAAAAAATCTAGGCTTGAGCTTACCTTTACAGAAGATATGACGAAGAATGATGAGAAAACGTTTGTAGGTCGAAGAGAATGAGGAAGGAATTTTCTTCTGTTAGATCGGCTTTAGATTGACCTATTATACTGTTGCTAGGGTTGAACAGAACACAAGAAAAACAAAAGGGGGAAGTGAAACTGGAACCTAGGGTTTTGATAGCAGAAGATGATAGGGGTTTGCTTTTAGATTTGTGAGATCTGATATGGGTTTTGATAGCAGCAGATGGCTGGTTTTGGTTCCGCTCTGGCGATGAAGAGTAGAGAAAGATGAAGGAGAGAAAGAAAAGGAGTTGGTTTCTCCGAAAAAGTAATAAGGAGAAATAGAAGATAAATCGATATATAAACATGAAAATCTATTTTCTGGTAAATTTACACATTAGCCCCTGAGTGTGCAACGTTATTCAACGTTGTTTAATAAATAAAAAAAAAATTATTTAGAGCAACGTTAAAAAAAATTTGCGCAACGTTATTTGACGTTGCCACGTGCGCAACGTCAAAAAACGTTGCAGATGCGAAAAATAAAACGTCACAAATCCGGGCCTGTGGCGTAGTGGTTGGAAATTGAATACAAGTCTAGACCTGCTTTCTTAGGTTGCTTGGAATCTCCTCATCTGACATATTATCGATTTGATTAGTATCAGGTTCCTATAAGATGAGGACCACTGTTGGTTACTCTTTTTTTGTTCTGTTTTTGTTCAAATTTCTTCTTGGGGATGTATTTTTTGAAATTCTTTAGTTTTAATGAAATTTTTATTGCTTGAGTAAAAAAAAAGACTATGTTTTCTGGTTTTATTCAAGCTCTCGAGAACAAGAATAAGCTATATGATAATAGGGCCGAAGTTAACAAGGCTCCAAAGGTGTTGAATCAACTAATTTCAAACTATAAAGAAGATTCGAAGAGATTCCTGATGGGTGGACAGTTGTTGAAGTCAAATCCGAACTGTGTCTCCCTTGTTTTCTCTATTAGGAGATTGTTGATGACCAAGGAAGATTTGGAGAAATATGAGCCAAAGGATAATCGTGACTTAAGTGAGTCCGAGTTCTACAAAACATATTTCCCTCCAACAGATGAAAAAAGGAAACAAGAAAAGCAAAGTCAAGTTTTGAAAACCAACATTGAGAGAGGGATAAGACTAACTGCGAATGTAGTTGGAAAAGAACTAGACTTCGTGAGATTGATGATTTTGTTTATGATGTGCAACCATCAATGCGTCGTACGTTAACATAAAGTATCTCAACTGTGTTCAGTCACTAGAATCCATTAACAAGATCTCATGGCCTGATTTGATCCATGATCACCTCATGAAAAGCGTGAGTTCGACGTATAAGAAACCCTACAGCGTCAATGGGTGTACTTTGTACCTACTGGTGAGTTCCTCTAATGCTTGCAACTATAACGATTTCAAAAACATGATTCCTGTATGACATAAGATCAATGTTTCTCTTTGTTGTAGTATTTTCTACTTGAACACATCGACATGGATGGTGTTCAAAGGAAGGACGGTAGCGCAAACTTGCCGGGGTTTGCTCGATGGAACCTGCTCGATGGATCAGCTCATCTTGAATCGAAGCTGGATACACTATCAGCCAAAGAGGTGAACACATATGAACTGTTTCCATAAAAATCCTAGCATTATAACCACTTATACCCAGGTATATAACCAGTTTGTCTTTGTCGTCATTACACTTTTGAAACACTATGTTTTATGTTTCCTTTCTACTAGTTTTTCAATCAACAATTGTGGTTTTTTTTACATTTCAGTCTGTAAAAACCTTGTTTTAAGTTTTTCTTGTGGAACAAATGTGGTTTGAACTCTACTTTTAGTTGATATACAATATGAAAAAACTTCAGTTAAAAATCAGTGTGTCTATTTCTCTGAACATGAAAAAACTTCAGTTAATAAGAAGTACAATTTAGACATGGTATTTTTTTCCCTGCTTGCAAGTGCAATGATACATGGATATAAGTAGACCCTGGAAATTTTTTCCTGCTTGCAAGTGCAATAATACCTGGGTATAAGTAGACCCTGGAAATTTTCCCTGCTTGCAAGTGCAATAAAACCTGGGTATAAGTAGACCTGGTAAAGCATAAAACCACACAAAAAAAAAAGAACATAAAAAAAAATAAAAACACACTACCATAATTTTTTTTGTAAAGTATCAATCATAATGCATAAGTTAAAAAAAAAAAATTACAACCAGAGGTTGACAGATAGAAAAAAAGCATAAATGTTTCATATACTAATGAAGTGTGTAAAGAATGAAAGACGAACGAGTCGCCGAAGATGCTCTCAAGAGGAGGTAAGAAGCCGTTGTTCTTTGCGGTAGAATTATTACATGTAGTCATGTTGTGTCTACTCCTCTTTCCGTAGTTGCCACACTGTATTTTTCTAGTGAAACGGGTGGAGCCCGTGTTCGGTATCCGCTTCTTCTTTGGCCTGCCTGGTTTCTTGCCATCCACATCTGGTGGTCTGATAGCTCCGGCTCCAGCAACAACAACAGCAACAAAAGCAGGTTTATCCTCATCTGGAATAGGCCTAATCGATTGAGAGTAGGTAGCTCGGAAGGTTGACGTTGTCCAGACTGGCGTGATATAGTCGTACACGTTAATCTCACTTTCAACCATGCACATAATGGCATGAGCACATGGGAACTGCTTTGTGTACCACTCTCTACAGCTACAGTGGAAAATGTTGAGATCGACAAAGTGACTAATTAACCTTCTCGATAACTTCATAGACCAAATCCCCAGATTTCACAACCCTCCATGTTTTCCCATCTTGTTCCGCCTTCTCGATCCATTTCTCAATCTTACGACAGACTGGACCTTGATACTTAGCTCCACTCAAACCTTTCACCCTCCTCTTGTCCATCAGTCCCATAATCTTCAAACGGAGACGGTCCACCAAAACATTTGGGCTATGGTTAATAAAACAAGTTTTTATCATGGGTCATAAATAATATGGGTTATGGTTAATAAAAGCATGGGTTATATTTAAGAGAAACCTTAGTATAATTCTCTCATAGGCTAAAGACATGCCATAATGTTCAACCAGATTCATCCCCTATAAGTAAATTCATTGTATATGTAAATATTCATTTCAGATTCTATTTTATTTATTATAATATTTTGTTTTAAATGTGCATGATATCTATGGTACCTTGGAGTCATACTATATATATGAAGCCTAGTATATGTAAAATTTAAGCACATTTCAAAGTAACTACCAAAAAAAATAAAAAGAGAGAACAAGAGATTTTTTGTTTTGTTTAGTCGGACGGGAAGGAATATGGCAAAGAAGAACAGTCTCATCTTATGCTTTTTCTTGGTTCTTTTGATTTTCATTGCAGGTATGCATAGAATGAAACTAGAACGCACGATAGTGGTCAAATTATTGCTATTTGGATAATCTAATACAGATCCAATACCTTTCCATGCATATTCTTATTTTGTTTCTTCTTCTTTTGAAACTGATGCAGGTACTAGCAAAGCGATGAATCAAGACAATGGCAAAACTTGCGTAGAAGAATGGGAAACAATATGCGTTATCGAAGATGACTGCAAAGAGAGATGCCACAAGGATCATGGCAAGAAAGCCAAACCTGGTTGTTATGTTCAGGAAGGGCCAACAGGAGGAGATTTGTGCAAGTGCTTTTATAAGTGTTAGAAAAAAACACATTTATTACATAATAAAGATTATATTACCTAAGGAAATAATCAAATCTAAAATGGAATAATTAAACAAGCAATTCTTTCTTTTTTGTTTGTTACACTAGTTCTCTATTTGATTCACTTTTCATTTAAGCACACACTATTGATATACTTGACTTTCTCCAAAACTTCTTTGTTGAAATATCCTAAGAAACGAATGCGATTGTACAATACCCCTCCTCCATGACCACACTGCTGCACAAAATTGTTTGCGCTTATAGACTGCTGCATTCTTGTGTCAGCTAGCTAGATGGACCATAGTCTCGAATTCTACAAAATAGATCTTCCAATATGATCTATCGCGTCTCCACTTTCACTCCGAGTATACCAGTCCTAATCAACTTGGGTAATGGTTCTTCTATTCCGGTTCTATGTTATAAAATGTGCCCGAGGCGTTGACTTAGACGACAAAGGCGCACGAGTCGCTTGGTGAGCGCTTCGATGCGCCCAAGGCACCTGATGCACCATCTCACTACCCTATGCTTAATTATTTTTTGGTCTCATTAGGCGCCTTAGTCGCGCTTGAGGCGTGATGTGATTGACTTGGCGCCTCGCCTCGCCTCGCCTCACGTCTCAAACAACATAGTTCCGGTTTTGGGTGTTGGACTGTATCTTCTATCTTAGGAATTCCCAACCGTCAGTCACATATTTGTAATATTATTTTGGCAATCAGCTGACTATGACAAACAATGACTTCAGAATTCAACTGTTTCGCTAGTTGAATTGAAAGGTTTCTTACACTCCGTGTATATATCGTTTCTATATGTAAGACGTTTCCTACTTTTAGACGGTTTTCAATTTTCCATGATTCCTAATCCTAGATAGTTTAGAATTCATTTATTTCCCTGTTAGTCACGAAATTGTATTAGTTTTGATATGTATATATATAAAGCTTTGACTGCCCAGCAAACACAAATTAACCTAGCTGATATGCAGTACAAGCCATCCGAAGCCATGAAGTTTCTACATGTGATCATGATTCTCTCCTTGTCTTAGTCCTTCTTGTTTCGTTACTAGTGGTTGAATCATCTCCGTTGAAGAATGATAATTCCATGAGCAACATCACAAGAGGTTCATCTCTTTCTTCCAATGATACTAGGGCTTATTGGCTTTCTCCTTCGGGCAACATAGCTTTCGGTTTCTACCAGTTATCCCGGTCTCCAGACCGATACGTTGTTGGTATATGGTTTGTCAAATCATCAGAGAAAACTCGAGTTTGGACTGCTAACCCGAACGATCTTCCATTGCACAAACCATCTTCAATACTGTTCACAAACGAAGGTAAGTTGGTGCTGCGCATAATACCTGACAGTAAAGATAAACTCTTGCTGCCTGACGTACCGGAACCAGCCCTCTTATGCAAAGGTGCGCGATGATGGCAACTTTGTTTTATATGGTTCGGATTCTCAAATCGTCTGGGAAAGCTTCGATCATCCTACTGATACCATTCTCGGCCGTCAAAAGTTAAGACCTGGAGTTCATCTGGTCTCAAGAGTTGGTGATCACAGGCTATCAGTGAGACAGACCGATGGTTTAGTTGCTATATATAAGAAGGTTATTATGGATGTAGATGATGGTGTTGAAGGTTATATAGTTGTAGACATGGTAAAGATAATGTCAGATTCGCTTTAGGATACACTGACCGGGCCAGTAATCCTAAGCTTAGACGTTACTGGTAGGTTATATCTTGCAGGTTTTTATGATGATAAAGCACTCAAAGTACTTTACCAAGACGAACAGAAACAACAGGAGCAACATGTCAACGAGGAGGAGGGAGATTACATGTACAAACAGGAGCAACCAGTCAAGGAGGAGGGAGGTGATTATATGTACAGAGCAACGTTGAGTTCGAAAGGGCGTTTGAATCTGCACAAGGAAAGGATTGACGGACATGATGGCTATTCCCCTACAATTTTATTATGGTCAGCATCTAAAGCGGGTGCAG
>JAJJMA010106841.1:0-13562 GCA_023529015.1 Papaver nudicaule | reverse complement strand
CCTAAACTTTACATTGTCTTAATGTAAATTGACTCATCCAATGGAAAATACTTTACACTGTCCTCAATTTAGATCAAATCATCCAACATTCAAAATAGGAATCCTAATATGATATGGTTGAACCTAACATTGTCCCCAATGTAAATTGACTCGTCCAATGCAAAATACTTTACATTGTCCTCAATTTGGATTGGCTCATCCAATGGAAAAAATCCAAAATGATATGCAAAAACAAAAATAAAAAATAAAAAGTAGAGATAGAGATACAAACAACAATGGGTTGCCTCCCATGAAGCGCTAAGTTTAAGGTCTTCAGCCTGATCAAGAAAGGATTAGTCACAAAATACAAATCATATAACAATGATCGGAATAGTTGAGGATCCTCAAAGTCAATAAGTTTTGACTCACAGAGTTGGCCACAATGGATTTGGCACAAGCATTGGTCTTTCATATCAAGATGTGTCGACTTTGATTTTCTGAAACAGTTGGGCTTAATCCCAAAGAATATAGAATGACACAATTCAAATTCATACATTCCCACATTTTGTAAATAAAATTTTGGTGGGACAACAAAGTCAATTATGGTATATTGGACCAGGTGAACCACATCAACAGGAAGATGGGTTTCTAACAACTGACGTTCATTTTGGACATTATTATCGGGCTCGGGAAAACGTGTGTGAAGATAATCACGTAAGAACGGAGAGGCACATATGCCAAGTCCCAAGTGAGGGAGTTTTCTAAGAGTCAAAGGAGTACCATGGGGATGATAATCACCCCCAAACCTAGAATTTTCGATGTTCTTAGAAAAACTAGTCACAATTCCCCTAATATCTAGATCATCAGATTCACGAAAAAGGTTAATTGGTTCTTCTAGGCTAAAATATGTTGGTGTATCCTTACTCGTATTTTTAATTTCTACTAGTCTATCATCATCGTTTGAGACGATTGTTTTTGAATCCTAGGAATCCATAATACTAGTCTCAGGATAAACTTGTTCCTCTAAACTGTCATCGGCTTCATAATCACAAGGAAATATTTCACCATCTAAAACAATGGTATCTCTAATCAAATCCTCACCCTTTTGATAGGTGAATAATCATTAATATTATCAGGATTTGAAATAGTAATCTCATTATCATCATAAATCTCAATTGGGGTAACAATTTCTTTGTCATCATGACCACACAATTCAGTTTCTTCATCATCACTATCATCATCATCGTCATCATCATCATCATAAGAATGTGAAGATGGATGAACCCTAGCTAAACATGTAGTATTTCCAATCCTAACCTCGGCCTCTTGAATAGGTAAATAATTATCGTTACATTCACGAGTAGAATCGGAAATATCAAGTCGATGATTAAGTTCATTAATGGCAACACTTAGAGATGCAACTCTTTCATTAAATTTTATGTTTCTCCTATGTTCACTTTTAATTGGTCGATTGATTGAATCTTCAAAAGAAAAAGAAGAAATACTTGCATTATAAATATTAGATTGTAGTTCTTTGATTAGATCCTCCAAAGATGGAGAACTCACATTTTGATCATTATAGTATTGTTCATTTTCCCGTTCATATGACTGGTACTCGTGCGAATAGTAATTGGGATCACCATGGTATGAACCATAACCTCCAGAGCGTCGATAGTGTTCCCAAGTACTATCCTCACTAAGGTCGTAGTGTGGATATTTAGGGCTGCTCAAAAAACCGAAAACCGTGGTGAACCGCGCCAAACCGAACTGAAAATTGAGAAAACCGAACCGAGCCAAGGCTAATGGTTATGGCGATGGTGCGAGAATCGGAAAACCGAGCCTTATGGCGATGGCGATGGCGATGGCGATGCCGTGGAACCAAACCGAAGAACCATGGTGCGCACCGGATTTTTATAGTCGTCCAGATTAGGCTAATATTATCCATCCATCTGCTCTGGGTTTAGTATTAATTATCATATGTTTTATTTTATTGATGCATCTTAATTTCTGTTAGGATTCTTAGGACTTAGAAGACTTGGAATCATCATGTATCACATTGTAAGAACAAAGTTAATGAAAGAAGTGCAATTTATCTTTCTGTTTAAAAAACAATTGTTGTTAGTTTTGCAAAACTGACAGCTCTTTGAAACTGTAGGTTTTCACCAAAACCGAACCAAAAAAACCGAACCAATATGGTACGGTTTTAAAACCGAACCGATTATGAATGGTGATGGTGCAAGATTCGGAAAACCGAAGATTATGGTGATGGCTAGGCCAAAAACCGAGCCGAACCTAGCCATGCACAGCCCTATGGATATTGTCCGTTTTGAAAATCAGTCAGATATTCGTTATATTGGTTGTCATAATACAAGTTCGACATTTTTTCTGGTGCACGTGCAGATGCAGGTTCGACTAAAATTGGGTAGGCTAGCAAAATATACCTACAGTCAAAGACTGGTTATTGGTGAAGCTAAAGCTTTTGGAATTTCGACTGATAACGCCCAAAGGGTTCAGTGTACTATTCCACGTGTTTTCCTAAAATCGGTAGCTGACGATGCAAAATGCTGTGCAAAGTGTTTTTCTTTAAAAAGGAAATAAAAATAAAATAAAATAATTTTAATTATTTAATTAATTAAGAAAACTTGGATTTTATTAACCATCATCAACTGAAAGAAGTTTAGAAGAATTGGATGGGAGCCTTGCAACAAGCTGAGCTCCAATCCCTTTTTGCACGACAACCCCAATCCTGTGAAAAAGAAAATCCCCAACTACAACGTTCCCATCATGGCTAGCCATATAATTACGTAATCTCTTTAGGAACTCCACCGTGTCACTACCCAACAGCCCCAAGGTAGTGAAGGCAAGCACACCAAGACCAAAGCCCTGAGCAGTACATTTCTCTAGATATTTGTCTTTTTTGCGAAAGACAGCATCATCAATTGCCTTGCCCGTGCCCGGAACAAAAGCACGCACCCTAACGCCTGTAAAAGGTGAAACAACTGTTGTAGTTGGTAAAATCCCCATGAAGAGATTTTACCAACACACCCAATTTAACATACATGAGATACACATAAACACATGGATTTATTAATGATTATGGTGGTATTATTACATGGATTCCATGAGAACTTAAGTGTTCTTCATGTTCTTGAGTAGAGGAGTAGTAGAAAAGGAGATGGGGGTTGAGAGAGAAAGTAGTAGAGACCATCCCTTTCTTTTAGGGTTACATTGCTATTTATATGAAACCTACTTGACGAATTTACTATACTACCCTCGAAGGGAATCTTATGCTAGAGTTCTTCTATGGTGTATCTTCTCCTAGGGAAGGCTAAGTTGCACCGGCCTTAGCTTGGCGCCACATAGCGAATGCACTCCCACACCCAATAATCAAGTGTCTTCTTCCGCCAACAAGCCTGGTCGGCGACCTCAGTTTCCATTCTTCTAACTTCAGCGGACTAGTCTTCTACTGGATAAGGATTGCTGACGCGGATCCCACTGAGTCAACGAGTCGACTCTGACAACCTGACCACACTGATCTTCTCATAAATGCTCAACCACTTCTCAGCTTCCTGTCGGTGATGTGTCCTTTGCCCGCTGACAACAGTTCGCCCTTCATTCTTCTAGCGATATTCGCTGATGTAACTTCAGCGGTCATTTGTTGATGTAGCCTCAGCGGCATTGTACGCTAATGTGGTCCTTGGCGTTCCACCTGCTGATCTCCTATGCATGGCGATAAACCTAAAACTTCTGTTGATGATTCTGTACTTCTCACTGATATTCTTCTTACGTAGCCTCACCTCTAGGATGATTTTATTTGTAGAAAGCATTTTCTACACTCACAACTGTGATATCCATGCACACATCACGTCCATTATCCCAGTTATACTTGAGAACTGGGACACCGGTATCCGAGAGGAACCCCAAATCAACCTCTTTCCTAGCTGGGACACCGGCACGATAACAAATATCAGCAAAGGTATCACGAACTAGGTCATGTCTATACTTGAGACCAATACCACTCGAGCAATGCAAAGCATGGTCCCCAAAAATATCCATCTCCCTACCACAACTGGTGCAACTCTCTCCTTCCTCGAAAAGAGGGATCCCAAGCCTATAACGCAAGATAGCTCTGAAATGTCGAGACCCAAGTTTTTGGTTGAGCCCTTCAATCGGAATGGCCAACAAATAGTCTTGCGCGTGCTTGATCCTGTTACACTGCCACAGTGCTGAATCTCGCTCAGTCATAACAAACCGATTAGGTAAATCATTCTTCACAGCATCAAAGTATTTGATTGCCAGAGAGCTCATAGAATGAGGGGCAATGTCCTCAATGCACAATGAAGAATTCTCAATACCACATACCTGCTTGTAGGAGACACGGGCACGCTCAAAACTGGGACTCAAACCAGACACACCAGAATGTCTCAAGATGTTCTCCTGCTGAGATCTAGTCTGAAAGCACGAAGCTAAATAGCAATACTGCATAGTGTCCTCCATAGTATACACTCCCAGCCCACCATACTTGATGGGGAGTGTAGAAATCCTATGTTGAAGCAACCCAAAGCCCGGCCCATCTCCTGTGATAAGTTGCCGAAGAAACTGCTTGAGATGATCATCGAAAGCCACTTGTGCCTCATCTAAGTACTCAGGTCTAGTTGTTCGCATAGCAAAGTATAACCTCGAGACACCAGAACAATTTCTCAACAGTAACAACTCATCCTGCGGATCTTTAAGCTTCTGAATAGCATCAATCAGTTCAGTGGTCTTACGAACCTTGTTAACCGCTAATTTTCTGTAGAATTGGGGGTTCAAGCTAACAGGTCCTCCCAATAGCTTAACACCCTCAGTAGGACGACATATATCAGGTGGAAAAACCCCCTCAACTAACCCTCTGCAATCAACCGAAGGCCAGAAAAGTTCTGTCTTGGAAACATTAACGGGCAACCCCAGAGCGGCACCCTCCCGCTGAATAATTTCCAAGGCTTTGGCCACCATCAGTGTGTCACCGACTAGGGTCTCGTCGTCTAAATACCATGCTTGCAGATCCAAAGGGCATAAATCTGCAATTCTGGGCATAAATCCAAGGAGTGTAGAGTTAAGGCAAATAACATGGGCCCGAGGGGGTCTCCCTGTTGTACTCATGTGCTGACGAAAGATTGTTGTCTGTATAATACAGTCTAGCAGGAGCCGCGTAACAAAATTCTACCCACCTAGAGATAGAAGGACAATGTTTCCTTACCTCTTTAAGCATGGCAGATCTGTTTACAAGGTTAAAGGCATTGGAGAAATCCACAAGAAGCATCGAAGTGGATGTAGAATCACTATTCATCTCAAGAAGTCTGTTGACAGCATGAAGAATTGCCTCTCCACCACATGGCACCCCTACACCAAACTGGTAGTCACTAAGGTAGCTCTCAATTGCTTTACCAACATGAGACGCAGCAACTTTAGAAACTAGACGTCTCCAAATAGTGCCTACCGCAATAGGACGTATGCCACCTCCTGGCTTGAGCAAGGAAGTGAGAGGAGCTGAAGCTACAAACTCCCATAAAACCGAAGGGCAGCCACCTGCAAGCCATATATTCACCAATTCAGTAATAGAATTGATGAGCTCATCCGACACTGCTGCAGCAGAACCACTCAAAGAATCGATCAAGTGTTGGGCACGAAGGCCATCTCTTCCGCACGAGGTCCCTTTGGGGAAGCTTTTCAGCTTATTCAGAACCAAATCCTTAGATGCAATGAAAGGTGCTTGTGCTATGGGGTCTACTGGAATCAAAGGAGGAGATGCATGTGGATGCTTGGCCTGCAGCTCTAGCAAAGTCGCTGAGTTGGAAGGAGCCACCCCATTAGAAGTCAAGGTACGGATTACAGCAGTGTATAACCCGTAACCCAACTTCTTACGACAAAGGCGTATGTTGATGGCCTCATGTTCCTCTTCCGTCTTCACTTGGTTTTTCCTCGTGTTATCGCGTCGCAACTCTTGTAGATCAACTTGCTCCTCTAAAGCTCTGTGAAGCAAGCTAATACAACCATTAGGTTCAGACCAACGGTTCAAAGCCTGATGTATCACTGCAATCTGTTGCTTTTTCCCGTTGCCAGACCTCTCATCCTCATCACTTTTGGGAAAGTAAATGCGAAGAGTACAAATGGGAAAAAAGAGCATCTGAATCCACATAGAGATGTTGTTGGGATTGTGAGTAGCCCTCTGAATGACAGCGTTAAAAGTTCTAGCAAAGTGAAGCTTGCACTTAGCGGGAATGCTGGAAACCGTCGTAATTTGGCTCTGCAATACTTTGTCAAGCAGCTTGAGATCAAGGGTAAGCACAGTATCAGCTGCACCGTCAACAAGGCTTACATTTTCCTCAATAGCCGGGGCTGGACAATGGATTCCTTGCACCAAGAAATCGACCCCCTTCCCATTCCACGGACGACGAGTGGTGTCTCCAATATGTTTACAAGCCTTGCTCCAAGCATTTAAACGCATACAAGGGGGGCATAACCACATTCACATCTCCTTTAAAGTGTTCTCCCATGCTTTGAACACGCTGTAATTGTCGCTGATAAGTTGTCGGCAGCGTTCTTTGCTCTCCCCATCAGGATAATGCTTATGTTCCATATGTTGGATCAAGGAACCTTGGTTGTAACCCCTTCTATCTACCCCATTCTTGCAGCCATGAAAGCCTCGCAAAGGGCAGTTGTATTTAGCTTTAAGGGGGTCTGCTGTTGTAAGAGTAGTGTCGACGACGCCATTTGAGATAGTTGTTGAAGTACCAACAACAAATGGAGGTTCTGCTGCAGTACCACAACTGGTGGAGTTATCACGGTGGTCTGAAGAACAATCCCTGCTGCAGGAAGGAGCACCAGCAAAGGGAGGTTTTGCCACCGTTTTATCACACTCAGTAGCCTTACAGGTTGACGCAGGAGCCTTTGCAGCTGTAGGAGTAAGGTCGATGACGCCATTCGAGGTAGTTGTTGTAGGTTTCAAAACAACTGACCCTGTATTGGTGTATGCAGAAGATTGATTCGCGAGTCCATTCTCGAAAACACCATTGGCATTAGAAGCAACAAAGGAAGCTTTGTGGCCTGAACTCCTATGACCTGATCTCCTGCGACCTGAAGTTCCACCAACAAATGGAGCACGGTAGCTTGTGGAACCAGCAGGGGAAGACGCAGACAGAGCCTTGTGCTTTTTCCGCCAAATTCCTCCATTAGAGGATGAAGCTGCAGGAACAAATGCCGTGGAAACTGTCATGGTAGCAACCTGGAAACCGTCAACAATGGTGTCTGTTGCAGCAGGGGCGTGAGGAAGAACACAGACACCATGAGCATTGGACGCAGCACCACCAGAACACGATATTGTTGGCCTTCGTTTCGATCTAGCCATGGCAGGAGTTTGAAGGATGACCCTGGGATCGATGAATGGAGCTGCAGATGATTGATTTCCACCAAGTGCATCCTGATTTGCAGAAGATTGAAGTACAAGAGCACTACTACGCCGAGTACTGACCATGGTCGCGACTGCTTTTCATGGGGTAATAAAAACCCTAAAAAAAAAAAAACGCTAATGGCAGCGGAAAAAGGAAGTCGTTGTGGGTGATTAAGGTGTCGATTTGAAGCTTAGGAGGAGGAGATTAATCACATAGATCGAAGGAGTTGAATGGTTTTTGGTAAAGATGGGATTGATCAAAGAAACCCGCACACCTCCGGCCAAATTTTTTTCTTTTTGCTTTACTCCAGTCGCACCTCCGGAGAACCACTACACCTCCGGCCCAAATGGGGATTAATTAATTATTTAAGATGGAGATTAATTAATTTATTTATTTTTATTTTTTTGAAAAAAAATATATTTTATTAATCTGAATCCGAATCAACAGAATTACAAGAATTAGATGGAAGCCTGGCAATAAGCTGGGCTCCAATCCCTTTTTGAAGGACAACTCCAATCCTATGAAAAAGAAAATCCCCCATTATGACATTCGAATCATGGCTCGCCATATAATTGCGCAATCTCTTCAGAAACTCCACTGTATCACTCCCCAACTCCCCCAAAGTGGTAAAAGCTAGCACTCCAAAACCAAAGCCCTGAGTCGTATACTTCTCTAAATATTTGACTCTCTTTCGAGTGACAACGTCATCAATTGCCTTGCCAGGGACAAAAGTACGTACCCCGCCGCCTGTGAAGGGAGAAACAACTGTGATATCCATACACACATCATGTCCATTGTCCCAGTTATACACTAAGATATCTGCAGGTCTCAGAGCCAAGCTGGTGTCTGAAAGGAACCCCAAATCCACCTCTTTCCTAGCTGGAACCTCCGCACGATAACAAATATCAACAAAGGTATCATGAACCAAGTCGTGTCTATACTTGAGACCAATCCCACTTGAGCAATGCAAAGCGTGGTCCCCAAAAATATCCATCTCCCTGCCACAACTTGAGCATGAGTCACCTTCTTCGAAAATAGGGATATCAAGCCTGTAACGCAAGATAACTCTAAAATGTCGAGGCCCGAGTTTTTGATTAAGCCCATCAATCGGAATGGCCAACAAGTAATCTTGCGCATGCTTGATTCTGTTGTTCTGCCACAGGGCTGAATCGCGCTCCGTCGTAACAAACCGATCAGGTAGAGCCTTCTTCACAACATCAAAGTATTTGATCGCCAAAGAGCTCATGGAATGGTGTGTGTGTGGGGGGGGGGGGGAATGCATAATGAAGAATTCTCAATACCACATGCATGTTTGTAAAGGTTAAGAGCACGTTCAAAACTGGGACTCAAACCAGACACACCATACTGCCTCAAAATGTTCTCCTGTTGAGCCTTGGTCTAGAAGCAAGATGTCAGATAACAATACTGCACAATATCCTCCATGGTATACACCCTAATCCACCATACTTGATCGGAAGTGTGGCAAACCTCTGTTGCAAGAGACTAAAGCCCGGTCCATCCCCCGTAACAAGATGTCTAAGAAACTGTTTGAGGTGATTATCGAAAATCACTTGTGCCTCTTCCAAGTACTCAGGCTTAGTTGTCGCATAGCAAAGTATAACCTCGAGACACCAGAACAGTTCCTCAACAATAAAAGCTCACCTTGGGGATCTTTGAGCTTCTGTATAGCATCAATCAGGCCCATGGTCTTATGAACTCTCTTGACTATCATACTCTTGAAAAATTGGGGGTTCAGGCTAACAGGTCCTCCCAACAGCTTAACTCCCTCCGCTGGTCGGCATATGCGAGATGGGAAAACGCCCTCGACTAAACCCCTGCTATCAACTGTAGGCCAGAAAAGTTCAGTCTTCGAGACGTTAAGATGCAACCCCAGAGAAACACCCTCTTGCTGAATAATGTCCAGGGCTTTGGCCACCATCAACGTGTCCCCAGCTAAGGTTCCATCATCTAAATACCATGCTTGGAGGTCTAAGGAGCACGAATCTGCAATTCTATGTATCAAGGGGTGAAGAGTCAAAGCAAATAACATGGGACCAAGAGGGTCCCCTTGTTGTACTCCCTGAGCTGACGAAAGAGTCTTGTCCATATAATATAATCTAGCAGGAGTCGCATAACAGAACTCTACCCACTTAGAGATGGAATGACAGTGTTTCATTACCTCTCTAATCATTGCAGACCTGCTTACAAGATTGAAGGCATTATAGAAATCAACCAAGAGCATGGACGTAGTCGTTGAGTCACTATTCGCCTCAAGAAGGATGTTAACCGCATGAAGAATGGACTCACCCCCACAGGGTACCCCCACCCCAAACTGAAAGTCACTGAGATAGCTCTCCATTTCTTTACCAACATGAGAAGCGACAACCTTAGAAACGAGGCGTCTCCAAATAGTACCTACTGCGATAGGACGTATACCACCCCCGGGCTTGAGCAAGGGAGTAAGGGGAGCAAAAGCTATAAACTCTCCTAAAGCAGAAGGACAGGCACCTGCAAGCCATATGTTAACCAACTCAATAATGGAATTAATGATCTCATCTGACACTGCAGCAGCAGACCCACTCAAAGCATCGACTATATGTTGGGCACGAAGGCCATCTCTCCACACGAGGTCCCCTTAGGAAAACTCTCCAGCTTGTTCAGAACCAAGTCCTTGGATGCAATGAAGGATGGTTGTGCTATGGGGTCTGTTGGTATCCAAGGAGGAGCTGCGTGAGGGTGCATGGCATGTAGTTCTTCCAGAGTCCCTGAATTAGGAGGGGAAACTCCACTGGAAGTCAAGGTACGAATAGCAGCAGTGTATAGTCCATTGCTTAGCTTCTTACGACAAAGTCGTATGTTAACTGCCTCTTGATCCTCTTGCGTCTTCTCCTGATTATTCCTCTTGTTCTTATGTCGTTCTTCCTACAATGCAGTCTGCTCCTCCAATGCTCTTTGAAGCAAGATGACACAACCATTTGGTTCAGACCACTTTTGCAGAGCAAACTGTATAGCCGTAATCTGCATTTTTTTCCTGTTGCCGGACCGCTCTTCCGAACTACTTTGGGGAAAGTAGACTCGGAGAGTGCAGATAGGAAAAAGAAACAACTGAACCCACAGAGAGACGTCATTAGGATTGTTAACAACCCTCTGAATGGCAGCATTAAAGGTTCTGGCAAAGAGAAGTTTGCATTTAGTAGGGATACTAGCAACAATACACATCTGACTCTGAAGAACTTGGTCCAACAACTCAAGATCAAGACTGAGAACATGGTTAGCTCCTTCGTCAACATGAACCTCATTATCTACTGAAAATAACAGAGCAGGACATGGAATTCCGTGCACCAAGAAGTCCGCTCGCTTTTCATTCCAAGGACGAAGAATCACTTCCCCGTTATGTTTACAAGATTTACTCCAAGCCAATATCTGCATACAAGGATGACTCACTGAAGCATCAACCACCACATGCTTGGGAACATGGGAAGATGCAGATAATAAAGTCCCAGTTGATGTAAAGGCCACCATGCCTGCTGTAGGTTCTACAGAAGATTGAAGGCAATCATTTTCGACAAACGAAACTACAGGAAAACATGAAATCCCTGCTGTTGCGTGATTCGCAGAAGATTGAAAACGAAAACCAGCTGGAGAACATGACGTTTCTATTGTTGTAGGTTTTGCAGAGGAATGATCGACTTAAATTCTCGAAGAAACCGGAGCTATAAGAAAACTGTCATCTGTTGCGTGAGGTGTATTATGTGCAGAAGATTGAATTTTTCGAAAACCAGCAGGAGAACATGTTGCTACTGCTACAGATAGTGGACTATTGGCAGACGTGTTATGTGCAGAATATTGAATATGAACGCCAGCAGGAGAAGATGTCATGGTATTTTTGCCGGCAATCTTTTTCCTGTAGACGAAACCTTTCCCAAGGGTTGCAGATGATTGAAGGTTGGAAGTGCGTGGAATTGAGACTGCAGACGATTGAATAGCCGCGCCATTAGAGCACACATAACTTGAGTTTGCAGAAACAGAAACCCAAGAACGAGTTCTTACCATTGGCAAAGTTTCATGAAGTTACAGGAAACCCTAAAATGGCAGAAAAGCTCAAAAAAGATGTTTGGGGTCTTGAAATGAAGCTTGGGAGGAAGAGAAGATAACTAGGATAATGGTATAGATTAAAGTTTAGAGAGGAGTCTGTTTGATCAATTGAAACACGACTCCCTCCCAAACTTTTAATCACCCAAAAATCGCCGGTCCGTAAAAATCGCCGGCCCTCTCCCAATTTATTTATTTTTTATTTTTTAAATAAAAGATAATAATAAAAAAAATTGGATATAATTCTACTTACCTTTTTTTTGTGCGCAGATTTTATTCCCAGGTTTAATGAAAATTTAAACCTGCACCAAAAATAGAAAGATACCCAAAGTAAAATCTATTTACAAAATAAAACAAAATATTTACAAAATTTATTAGAAACTAAAAATGACAATTTCTTTACTCCCCGGCGGCGGCGCTAAAAACTTGTTGTAGTTAAAATATTGTAGACCGCAAGTGCACGACTATCGATGAGATAGTATGCGAAAATAGGGGATCGTTCCACAGAGACTAAACAATTGCTACTTCTAGTTTAATTAAATTAAAATGACAAATGGTGTTTAGAAAAGATGAATGAAGAAATGTGAGATAAAACAAATTAATGAAAAGGAAAACTAGGACTTCAGATTCCACCACTAATGTGAAACTAGATTATTTTACTCATTCTCTATGAAATTATTCGAAATTAATATCTCAAGACGATTTAGGACACAATATTACGCTTTGGAAGATACAACGTTCATATAGATTAATTTCTTTCTTAAAATACTAACAATTCTAATCACTTAAAATGCTGGTCTTTAAACAAAGAACATGAAATCTGTTATGCAAGCATGAGGGCACGTGAAAAGAATTATTATGAATACTAAACGAGAAAATAGGACAGAGAAGAATTTTCATTGAAAATAAGATAAAGTTCTCTATTTCACGTCATTGGGCTTCATTTGCCGCCCTAGTAAAGAGATTACTCCATTACAAAAGAAAATACAAAGAAAATAAAATATTGCTCGACAATGTCGGCTCTTGCCCGTCAACGGACTCTAAAGAATGAACTCCCCCCTTTCTTCATCTCGACCATCCCATTTATATGCTCACCACCTCCCATAGGTAGGAATATACGATGATCACATGCACATCAGGTAAATAAGGTATGCACTTTTTTGATAGGAAGGTAGGAGCCTTTATATATTAAGATGGTTCAGTAGGTTACAAAAAAGGCTTGAGCCTAAAAGGTTCCAACACCAAGAAACTGAGTACAAAGCACAAGGTATGTTACATGGATCCGTAGATGATTGCATAATTTAAGCACACATTCGAAGGTGATCCTAAAGCCATAGCCTGCATGTGTCGTGGCCATCCACAAGAATGGCCTGATCTGTTGAGAAGAAGGCAAACAACAACCTAACCTGCACTGTGTTAGCCTATCACTATCCACCATGGTGAGACTGAAACTAAGACAACAAGCCAAAAACCAAAGAAAGAGTACAACACACTTATAGACAAACTGAAACTGAAAACACAAAACCTGATAAATGATACAAAAGTAGAGAATCCACCAGGAAGGGTACCAACCAAACCTGTTGCAGGACCACCAGATGATAAACCAAAACATCCAACCAAGGACTATAATTGTGGGCCTGTAGAAATGATGTTTATCAATTTCATCCCTCCTCTTATCCCAAACATGAGAAGTAATTGTGGATTCAACAGTAAGTAATCCCAGTAAGGAGGCCATAGTTCACTTTCTATGCTTATTCTTCATTTTTACTGGCTCACACATAAAAGAATACCAATGGGTCCCAACTATTCGTGGGAAAAACCTGCCCATCAGATTCTCCATGTTCCCACTGTCGTGAGGCCCTATGTATTTTGAAGCATGTTGGGTGTTGAAGAATATAATGAACCCGTTACGAAACCCAACATCATCGAAATCTCTGTGTTATTGTGGATGTCCTGGTGTCGTATTGTTAGGTAAGCAAAAAAACACATCGAAGTCCATAAATGCGAACGTGGGAATCATAAACTGAAAAATTGTCCATGCATGTACACATGGCAACCCAG
>JAJJMA010106840.1:0-10376 GCA_023529015.1 Papaver nudicaule | reverse complement strand
TGTAACTCTTGAATTTTTAGTCTCATAATTTACGTCTTAGGGTACCAGGCGTAAATTATTTTTAGTTGATATTACGCCTAATTAACCAAGGCGTAAAAGTTTTTACGGTTCAGAAATCAAACCGTAAACCATGGTTACGCCTAATTTACCAAGGCGTAAAAAACCGAAAAAATCTGGAAAAAATCCAAGTTAGTTTTACGCCTTGGATATGCACGGCGTAAAATTCTCCTGTAACTCTGAATGTAAAGACTCGAGATTTACGCCTCAGAAACCAAGGCGTAAATGTTTGTACGCCTTGTTAATTAAGGCGTAAAGTTTACCAAAATTTAACGAAAACAAATGGGGTAAACAAGAGCCTTCAAATTATACCAAATATTACAAAAAGCATTGTTTAGGTACACAAAAATATATTCAAAATACTTTCCAAAACCATAGTTTGGCTTCTTGAACTTGTATTACCACAAAAGCATTACCAAAAAAGCATTACCACCAAAAGCATTCTCAATCATCTCCCAAGTTGACATATGCCGAATCATCCCCCAAGTTGACAAACCCCGAATCCATAAAGGTCGCAGGCCAATTGTGCATGTTGACTTCGTAATTTTGTGTCCATTCTTTACCTTTCGCCTTGTTCATAGTGGTTGGGGCCAACGGTGGTAAAGGACATTTATCGGACAACTTTAGACCAATAAAGTGACAATCTTGAACAAACGCGATGATTACTCTTCTCTTCCTTGCTAGTGTCTCATGGTAATTTGTAAATTCCGGAGTGAACGTCCAAGAAGTCTTATTGTCGAAGTAGTGAACCACACACCTATAAGCATCCGCAATTAGGTGTCCACACACCGGAAATCTCATCCAAAACTCACTATTGCTTATGGGAATTCCACCTTGCAAACGAGCTTGAAACTTGATGTACTCTTGGTGTGGTGACGAACCTTCCGGCACCAATAACATGTTCTTGTAATGTTGTGCATGACTCCTTAGTTGGTTTAACAACCATGTCTAATATAATTGACTTGGGTCATGTTTCTCCCCTCCATGGTTGCACCCGAAAATGGCCCTAGTTGGTTCGTGACCACATGGTAACCGCAATTACCGTCTCCTTCGACATCATCCATTGACACTATGTATTTATGAATGCAAGTGGGTAGATATTTATACCAATCTTCATAAATAGTGTGGTGAGGGCGAACAAAGTTACCTTCCCGGTCGATTGTGGGGTTTACCATATGTCCTCCTCTCTTGTACCTAATTGTCTTCTTCTTAACAATCTTTGAGCTCATTTCTTCACCTTGAATCACCGGAGACTTTCCCTTGGAACTATCTTGAGTCGGATACATTGGCTCTTTTCCTTTGACATTTGAAGCACGACTAGTGGAACCTTCACCCATGTTACAAGTCTTGGGACGTTTCATTGACTCTCGTAGCACGGCTTGTAACTCCTCATCGTCCTCATCGTCCTCGTATTCTTTATTCACCCACTCAACTCCAATTGGGTCTCTTCTCTTCGACTCCTTATTTCTTTCCTTGACATTCATCCGCTCTTGCCACCTTGGCACCGTAGTTTTTTTTCTTCCTTTCCCCAGTCCCTTATCCGGTTCCTCGATATCCAAGTTATTTTGAGGTTCCACAAATTGTAGGACTTTTTAATATACAAACTTAACTTTGATGGCATCATCCAACCACTCCTCTTTCAAGTACTTCACGACATCCGGGTAACGGCCCCAATGCGCCAACAACTTAGCCTTTTGGATTTCATATTCTTCCTCCGTTGGTGACCACACCAATATATCCCAATCGCCCCCAAATGCCTCCCAAATTTTCTTATTCTTAATGAAGTCAATCTCCATTTGTTCAAACTCACGTTTTTGTTGATGTAGTGGTAGTTTCTCGATCCTCCTTCTTTCTCCCCTTTTCGGTGGCCAAATTATCTTTTTGCATTTCACTTGCACACTATTCCAAGCGTGGTAGGTGCAAAGAAGGTGGTGAGCTTTAGGAAATACCACCCCAATAGCATTGATTAGAGCTTGTTCTTTGTCGGTGAGGATAACCATTGGATAACGATCTTCGGGGTAAAAAAGCTTAACTTGTTTGAGTGCCTACACATAACTTTCTTCAAGCTCATTTTCCAAGAAACAAAAAGCCACCATAAATGGTGATTTAGTAGAAGTTTGGCCTACGACGTTCAATAGTGGAAGCTTGTATTTATTGGTTTTGTAGGTGCAATCAATCAAAAGGATTTGAGGATTGCAACGTGCCAACTTGATGAAGTCCGGATTAGCCAATAGTAGATGTTTAACTTTTTGCTTCCCATCCGGTGTCTTCTCCTTGAGGTCAAAGAAAATAGTGTATTTCTTCTCCTCCGCCAAGACCATCACTTGTTGCATGACATCCCTATTGCAAGCGTCCATCTCTTTAAACCTTGCTTGGGCATTGTAAATGGTTCTCAATCCAGAGTTGTTCTTCTTGTTTGCCTCCTTTAGGTACCTTAGGATTTCCAAAGGCTTCAATCCTTGTCTCCACAAACGTTCGACTATCTCCGATTCCTCCGGTTTTAACTTTGAGGCTTGAGCATGGCTAAGCAAAGTCTCCGGCGGTTCGTGGTTGTGCCTACCGCATATGACACTCTTCAAGAAAAACCTCTTCTCGTGATCAAGTCAAAATTGAAGTTTGAAGGGACAATTGGTCTTTATGGTGCGGCTTATTGGCGTAGGCCTCTTGGGATGCTTTCTCTTGTAAGAGGCACCCTTCTTTCAGTGATTTCTGTACTCACCACTACACTCGCAAACCATTTGGAAACAATAAGGTCGAACTTGGCTGTTTTGAACAACACTACACAAGATCTTTTCCCCATGTTCTTGCGCCCATTCCTTTGCGGCATCTTTATCTCCCCATGTCTACATAGAGGGGAACACAACAAGTGAGGACACACAAATGGGGAAAAACGATCAATGAATACACAACTTTGGTGAACTCGAAAAAACCCACCATGGTACAAACATATGGTTGCCAATGATATGTAGTGTCTTCGTGCAACACTTGATTAGGACGTGGTTGATTCTCCATAGGCACAATGGGAGGCTCTTCATCATCAGACTCCTCAGGGGTAGCAATAGATTCAATGTAAGGAACCACCTATAAACCAAACGAACAAAGATTAGAAATCATACATAATTTACGCCTCAAAAAATAAACCGTAACTACTATTACGCCTAGGTAAAACTTGGCGTAAACTTGGATACGCCTTACTAACCAAGGCGTAAACCTGGGGATTTTTTAAAAAATTTGTCAGGGTAAATTTACGCCTTATACCTCAAGGCGTAAGCCTGGGATTTTCATAAATTTTTTGCAAGGGTACATTTACGCCTTGGTTTTCCATGCTCCACTTGAGGCGTAAATAACACTTGAAAGTATTTGATGAAAAACATAGTTTTACGGTTCAATAAGCAAGACGTATATAAAGAATGTGTCAAGAAATATTGAGGCGTAAACAGAAAAACCAAGGCGTAAAAAAGAGTTTTACGCCTCACTTACTAGGGCGTAAACGGTGCATTCAATATTTCCATGCAGTTTACGCCTCAATGGCAGGTTGTCGTCCTAGGCGTAAAACTGTTGTACGGCTCAGTTTCCCCAAATTTCAGTTTTTACGCCTCAATTGGGAAGAATCTTGAGGCGTAAATTTGGTTTACGCCTCAGATTCAAGGTCAATCCAAGGCGTAAACAGAGCCTGGCAACTCACAAAAATCACACAGATCCACGTACTAAAGATGATTACATGCAAAAAAATTACAAGCAAAGATATACCTGGGTGTTAGAAGCTAGTTCATCCTCATAATCTTGTTGATACTTGTCTCTTTGGAGATCTTGTAGTGATTCTTGGGTTTCTTGAGTTAACCACACTTTTCCACTCAACAAATAATGCAATGTAGAGTCCTCACCTTCGTTCGGACAGTAGATTTTGTTGTTGTAATCTATTGGAGTCTCAGGTAGCTCTAAATCGGTGTTTGAATCACTCATTTTGGTTGAGTGATTCAAAACTTAGAGATTTTTGAAGAACTAAGTTTTTTTTTTTATTTTCTCTCCTTCTTTCTCTCCTTCTTTCTCTAAATCAACTCTAAAACAAATAAATTTCTCTCTCTAAATTCTTATAAACTTAACTATATAGATTATGATAATCATGATTACCACTAATCTGATGATAATCAAACACTAATACTAAACTAAATGTAAAGGGTAAAACTGTCACATTTTATAAGGGGTTTTTGGTTTTGATTTAGGGTGACCCTATTTTGTCACCCTTTGAAGCGCCAAAGTAAGGTCTGCAGCGCCAAAATCAGCGCATAAGAAAATAAAAAAACGTCACCCACATATAAAGTAGAAAACCGTATATCCAAATTCTATTAATTTGTTTTTATGTTTATCTCATTTGTCTCCAATAGCACCACCATCACCACTATTACCAGCGCCACCTGTTCCATGACCACCGGTCCACAACCGCCACCGCCACCGCCACCGCCGCCATCTTATTCCCCCTCCTCATTTGCAACAGGCGATGGATATATATAGGAAACACTTCAATGGCTTCCTTAAGAACCAGAAACGACCCACGGACAAAAAAAATAATCAATTCAAATAGATTACATGTGCTTTCAATTGATTATAAACATTAAATTTTCCAAATTGTATTCCATTTGTAAATATTCAGATGTGTGTCCATTATAAACCCATACAACTTTTCTTTATGATAATGATTATCCATGAATCTATGTTTAACCTACTGATGCGTGCCGAATCCGCACAAATATACTCAAGTTCTAAACCTTCACAATATATGATAATATAATATAATGGTAAGAACAAGTTCGTCCACGAAGAGGTAATGATTTGTTATTTCAATAATCGAATCCTAAAGTAACCAAAAAGGGGGGGTTGTTTGTTGTTTCGTACTCAAAGAAAAATAAAATAAAGCAAATAAATGAAAGCAAAGAATAATATGAAATAAGGAATTATAATATGAAATCAAGAATAGCGAATATTGGTAAAGGTTTTCGTCTTCAATTGCTCAACATGCATATGAAATAATATATGGAGTCTCTACTCATTCTATCATCATCAAAAGTCCTAGAATAATTCATCGCAAATATATTCCGTAATTTTCTTGAGTCATCATGCACCATAACGATGTATGCATGAATCCTACCTAGAGAATAACTCGACACCATGAGTAATCGAGTTCAAGTCTCTAAGAGCACTAAGTTCCATGCAATAGACTAATCAATGCAATGAACCACCATGAATGGTTCATTCAACAAAGGCAATATCCTACACATGATTCTCGAAGCTATCACCACCTCAAGAATCATGTTGTGCTACTTGTGAATAGGTAATCGACTATTTCGTATCTCATAACCTAATTCTAGCAATAGTTGTAGACATAATTTAACTCAATTGGCCACTTGAATAATAAGGTATCTAAACTTAGTGTAATACATCAATCATACACTCAATCATATGGTAAGATAGAGACGATAATGAAAAGAATAAGGTTTTACTCCACAAATATTCAAATAACATGCCTTTTGCAATTTAGGACTACATCCTTAACCAATAACAAATAAATTAGCTACTCATGATGTTTTTGAAAGCTAAATAAAACAATATAGAAGTGAAAGAAATCATAAAAACCCTTTGTAGACACGTTCCAATCTTTCCCCCAAAGTTCCACCTCGAAATCCGTGCCAAAAATCCTTCTCGAACTCGCCTCGGGAAACGTGAAGCAAAAGCTAGCTCCAAAACTTCTAAACTGTGCGTGATAAGTCCTTCTCTCTAAACATCTTCCTTTTATTCACACCCAAACCTAAATCAATTTCCTAAACCAGAATCCGAGCCCACATCCTTTCCTGACCCAATAGCACCTTCTTGGGCCCAAAACAAAACCAGTGCAGAACCCCTTTGCCCTGTCAGTTCTACGGAACTGACAAAATTTTCTGTCTGACTCGTGCGAGAAGCACGCTCACCATCTCCTTTCCTCTGTCGGATATTCAAAACCGTCAAGCCATATTCAACCCCCTCCACAGACAGTTCCAGCTTCATCACCAGGGGATCAAAATCAACCCAAAAACATTCAGCACATAAAATCCAAGCAATACCCATTTCTCTGAACTGTCCCCTGAGCTCAATTGCAGCTTCTCAACCTTCAATTCCATCTCAGCCATCACTGATTCATCAGCAGCACAAATCACAATTACAGCCGTACCAACTTCCTTCTCAGAGCACTCAGACACCGTGAAACACAGAAATCAGACCTCACCCAATCTTCTGCAGTGCCATCTGAGTCTCATACATCTTCAGTTCTTCTCAATCCTTCCTTCTGATCATCTCGAATCGAAATCAACCCCAATTTAGCTGCTCCTGTTATGTTTCATTGTCATCAGTGAGTCCCGTACCTAGCTGATTACACCTCCATACTCAACCTCATCTTCTGAACTAGCTCAAATCTCAGCTCAACTACCCTTCTTCCCTGACTTCTGAGCTCAAGAATCCCCCTCTGCTCTGCTCTGTTGGTTTATGGTTCAGACATAGATCTGAACTCAAAGAAATTTGTGTTCTGTTTTATTAAGATAAGAGACACCCTTATCGGCTGGAAAGGGTTGGGAATAACCCGGCTGCCCAAACCTAATCTTCTGCACCCTGACAGCCCTGAGTAGATCACCCTGGGTGCTCCAGAAACTTGTGACTTGTGGCTGCCCCTTAGTGATTCTCTTGCGACACCTTTGTAGCCTTGCTCTTCTCTTTTACTTGACTCGACAAACCTAGAGTCTCCAACTTTTAATAGAGTCGTTTCTGCCTCATTTTATTGAATATGATTTCGAAATACTTGCAAAATAGAAAATGGTTAAAATAAACAATGTATGAGGATTAAGTCGACTAAAATGCATGATTTGGGTACTCTTGAATAGGTGTTTTGCGCACCTATCACCTACCAAGAACAAATAAGAATCCTTGTTTAACCTACCCAGAACAAATAAATTAGTATTTGATTAAAGATATCCAAATATACCAGAATTAAAATTAGGGCACAGAAAAAAACGAAACATTTTGACCATCTTCTATTTCCTAATATTTACATCTCCGGTAAAATTAATAAAGAAATCTTTCACCATTGATTTCATGCAATTAAAATACTACATCATTCAGATTAATATATATACCTATTCATCATATTCAATCATCTTCCTCAACGGAACCCACTTTTATTTTCTCTATTTTCTTAATCAATCCATAAAAAACCCTAGAAATTTTGGTTGGGTTTTCCCCATAATGCTCTAATTCTCATTTCAGATTCAATTGATTTGACTGAAATAAGTTTAGTCGTAGAAAGGTTTGATTTAGGGCAAAATGAAAAAAGTAAAGATTTTGAAAAAGAGAGGTTGAATTAGAGATTGTTATTCCATACGTGTCTTCATCTTGAGTTCAAGAAACATCTTCATCTTTGCTTCTACCATTATTTGTTGTTGCCATTATTTGTTGTTGGGAGAAGAAGAAGGGAGAAGGAGAGGGAGGCGATATTAATAGGTTTTTAGTTTTTAGGTTTGAAAATTAGGGTGTGGGGAATTAGGTTACCCCTTATAATATAATCTGGATAGGTCTAGTGGGCTGCAGTCCCAAGGGAAAAAACTACAGTCCCAAAAACAGCGCAGAGAAGAAAAGATACCAAGAAGTCTCTAAACAGTCTTATGTGCAAGCTCAATGGACCAAAAGGGTTAGCCGAGAGGAGTTGAGTTGACAGGGTGAGAGAGAGATAAACATGTTGCTATCTTCATAGAGCGTCGAGGCAGTAATGCCGCATAACACAAACGTACCCCTTGGTGAAGGCCATATTCGAATAATCGAATTGCATAAAGATTAGCAAACTCTAGAAAAATGTAACACACAAACGTGATTTGTCATCTGAGTCATTCTATTATGCTTCACTAACGGTAGGGGTCCGACTCTACCGCAAAAATAGATAATTAGTAGGGTTGAACATAAACCTTGATCCACCCAATTAAACGGTCTGAACCGACCTAAAATAGACCGACTGAAATAGAAACCAAAATATCTAACGGCCCTAGACGGTGGAGGTGTTTTTAAAACCCGATCAAGATATGGTGTTATGTGGTTTGAGGCTCTTACTGACCGACGTCACTCCAAGATGACCGAAAATAAACAAATTAATTAGTACTAGCCATTTATTTGGGCCCTTTCACTCCTCTTCCTTTCACTCGAACAAAAGGAGACGCATCATTCTTCCTTATGTTCTTCATCATCTTCTCATACACTTTAACCATTCTAAAACTCCACCAACATACCACTACTACTACCAGCAACACTTTCATCCTTTTCTCATACTCAAACTCAACGAACACACCACTACTGCTACCAGCAACACTTTCATCATTTTCTCATACTCAAAATGGGTGTTGATTACTTTTCTTTCTCCTATATATTTCTATAGTTTTAAATTTATCGTTGAAGTTCACAAAATTGAAACTTAGGATTCATATAATTGGGGGAAAATAAATTGGTTCTCAAAATTGGAGAAATCGTATCTATAGATACTTACGGTTCATGATGATTTATTGTATATATCATCTCTAACCCTATAACCACTAGTGGTCATGACAACCCAACACCTATGTTTTTCAGTTTTAGCAATGAATTGCAATATCACCTGTGACTTTGCGCAATTCTTTTGTAACCATATCAGTAAAATCAAGTAATCATAGAACTGACCCGAATCTAGAATTAGTTCTAGTTGGGGCAATATCTTGGAAAAGAGAAATTTGCTGCGTAGTCCATAAATCCAGAACCAGTTAAGTTGTACTCCATTTCTAAAAGTGCTTTAATCGGAGGTTCAAAACTAGGGAAAATCATCCGCCTGTCTTGACTTTGCACGTGCAAGCCATATATCCTTATTATACAATTCACTCGTTCTTTCTTCATTATTATACCTTCACTCGAGCAACATAAAATCAATCAAAACCTCTGGATCTACAATTAAGAAATCGTGAAAAATCTATATCTACGATGAAGAACTCGTGAAAACCTAAATCTATGATGAAAAAATCATTCAAACCTGATCTACGATGAAAAGAATGATCAAAATTCTCCAGAAGTATCATAAAATCAGTACATATCATAAAAATAAACTAAACACCCAAATCGCGTACTAACGGTACATATCAATATGTATTGTGTCAGTACATACCATATGTACTGGACTCGGTACATATGAAATATACTGGGTGAAGTACATAATGACATATGTACTGAGTGAAAACAAGAAGAATCAGAAGAATATCCCAAGTCAAATACTAACAATACATATGTTATGTACTGGGTGCAGTACATAATGATATGTATTGAGCTCGATACATATTATATGTGCTATATCTTCTTCTTCATATATCTATTCTCGAATTTTCTTTTTCAATCTTTTTTTCACAAATCCATCTCGAATCTTCTTCTCCTCCTTCACTTCATATCGAATCTTTCACCATCAATTATTTCTCTATCGCAAATTTAAACAACAAAAAAAAAGGACCTGATATCAAAACAAAAATAAAACTCTAGATATACAGAAAGAGAGAATCACATCATCTTGCTGCCATTAATGCAGTGCAGAAATGAGATAGATGGTAGAGGAATGATCCCATAGTAAAATCTCAGTTGTTCTTCATCTTTTGCTATCTTTCTCTGCCATTATTAGGTTTTCTTTTTCTTCTTCTTTTTCTCTTTTTTACTCTCTTTTTGTGTCTCTCTCGTTGAATATGAAGAAGAAAAGGGTATTTCGGGATTTAAAAATCTTTTTTAAAGTTTCCTCACGTGTGCCGCGTTTTTCTTTCTTTGTGTGGACTAAATATTAAGCAGATTTCTAAAATGGATTACCGGTTAATCTAAATTCTAAATCATGGACTAACCAGTAGATTCTACCTTAAAAAGATCGATCATTACAATGCATTGGTTGGTACGGCCAAAAACCTAGCCGAACCGACCTTTTATAACAATTAAGGAAAAAAATCAGAATTTGCTTCCGAGCAGTAACTGGTGGATTAATGAGAGAGTGTATACCTTGACGAGTCGCCGACGAAATATGATTCATATGTAGTAGTAATAGTTAACATGACTATCCATATTAGTGTGTAGAATCAGATCTCTTTCATTGCTTTAATTCTCTTTTAATAAATGCATAATACATTTGGAAATAAATCTTTTTAATTTAATTTGCCTGCTGTAATGTACATTGACATACAATGAATACATGTAAGAGTTAACACTATATAAATACAATTTAGAGATGCAATATTGATCTATTCTTGCAGCATTGCATT
>JAJJMA010106832.1:0-12953 GCA_023529015.1 Papaver nudicaule | reverse complement strand
TATATTTCAGTGTCGTAGATTTTATTTGATAACCTTCCTTAAAAAAACAGTTGGCCCATATGTTCCTTTAATTGCTCACATGGCAGTCAAAATGAACCTAACCTCTGTGTTGGTCACCTGATCATTAATTTCATGGTTTAATACAGTTAATTAATGAATATGAATCTGTGGCACAGTGGTAGTGCATCTGACATCAAGTCAGAAGATTGCGTGTTCGATTCATGCCAGATTCAGTCATGTATGTTAACCATTTTGTTATTTGCATCCCACCAAGTCACAAGTAGTATTAGAAGTACCACAAAATTTGCACATCGAGTTGTTATGGATGATTTAATTGTGTCGCACCAGCTGAAACAGTCCTATAACCCACCACGTATTATTAGTCTAATTGATTTTACTAATGGAAGCTTGGACTGGGTATACGGGGATTTCCTGAGCTATTGTCTTGAGGTTGCAAGTTGTTTACCTGGCTGGATGAGAATACTGTCAAGTAGGTTACTTGATTGAGCAGCCTATGAAAAGAACCACTTTTGAACATCGTGAATCAATCATGTCGCTAAGACAGGCTTTGTCACCCTGTTGCTATCAGTTCTTGACGAAAAGAGGGTAGATCTCTTTCTTGGATTTAACTCCGTCCTATAATTCCAACCTTGGGTCATTTAGGATAAAAAAAAAATACATTTTGTCCCATAACGACTACTTGAATCGTTCATGTATGTAGTTGTATTGCTGGCAGCCCAAGATTATTGCAAATTAGCGATTGCTGTCTTGCTGACGACAAGGTGCAACATATAAGAGGAGAAAGTGAAGTCACCAGTACCTAGGTAAATCTCATAGCATCTGCAATTTTATTACTTATTTTCGGCCTTTAGGGTAAAATGCATGTATGTACAATCGTAGTTTATAAGCTAAAATGCACACCCTTCTTACCCTGAAATTTTCATGCAAAAATGGGGTTGGGCGAATTTGAATCCTCCACAATTTTTTTGCCAAGTCTTCTTCTGTTACACTCAAATAAATTTCCCATTGAATGCTCAATCAATGTTATTAACATCTGATTAATTGCTAACTGACTTTTTCGCCTTCACGATGCAGGTGTGGCAGTTGGAACCGGTTGGTAATATATATTATGTAAACATTGAATCATACTATATTGTCGGTCTTCCTCTGGGATATGTTACTTGGTTCTTATCTGGAGATGGGTGGGAAGGTAAACTATTCTAATATGATATCAAAAACTAACTCTCATGTGAGACTGATCCAGATTTAATGTTTAACAGACAAATAGTATTGAATGACCAGTGAGTTTGGATTGGGATTGTTCCCGAAACTGGCTTGCAAACTTTGATTCTTGCTGGCATTACCCTTGGCACAGAACGGAACAAAGAGGTTCTTCTCTCTTTCTTTCCTTTTTTCCGAAGACCCAATCCTATTTCAATTAATTTAATTTTAAGATAAGCAATTCTCTTCTTATTTTCTTCCTGCAGGCTCTGATGGCAAAATCTAAGATAAACCAATGGGATGGATCATTAGCCCCTCAAGTGGGTTTATATCGCCTTTATTTATAACTAGAAAAAGAACTTGATTTAAATTATACGCATCACTGACTTAGCAGTTTTGTGTTAATTATGTGCATAATCAGAATTCCTACAAGCCATGAGATTGATTTAAATTATAAGCATCACTGACTTAGCAGTTTTGTGTTAATTATGCACAAAATCAGACTTCCTACAAGCCATGAGAGGTGGCATAAATGCATTAATTTGAAATGTAACTGCTTATGGATAGTGGTGGGACTGGGTTTTGTTATGTAGATTCTCTGTTCTCTAAATAATAAACTGTTCTGAATTGAATTGTGAACCTTGAATGAATTATGACCCCTCTTCAGAGAGAAACTACCAGAATTGGTGGTCTATATTCGAAAAACAGATACTTAAGTTACCAATGGGTCAATGAGTCATCTGATAGTCAACAATGGATTGGAAAACTATCTATATATCATCAGGCTATTGTTCTAGCTTCAGGTAATTCATGAATCTGCCATCATCTTTATTGTTTTGTTTTTGCTGGAAAGTTGTTGTCTTCTATTTTGTTAGTTGAGAATTGATGTTGCTCATACTCAAAATAATACTTGGCAAATTATTTTTTATTACAGTGGCGAAGGCACTGTAATCAAGGCAGAAATTGAGGCTGCTCAAGCAACTCAAAGGGTTGCAGAGTTGGAGAAACAAAAGAGAGTTAGTGCAGATAGAAAGCACTAGCGGAAGCTGAGGAACAAAACAAAATGTTTGAAACTTTTACAAAATCTGTTGTCAGGTACAAGGGTTACCCGAATGAGGAGATTGAGGTAACAACAAAGAATTTTGATGGAGTTCGAAAGATTGGAGAAGGAGGTTTCAAAGGTCATCTAGATCACACACGGGTTGCCATCAAAATACTTCGACCAGACGCAACTCAGTGAAGATCAGAGTTTCAGCAGGAGGTATGGGTCTGATAAACTTCTATGCTAAACTCACAAACGATTAATATATGATTGTGGTGGCAATCCCAAACCTCTTCAGTTGAGTTCAACGATGTACTTATTTTTTTTTCTTTTTATTTGTTTATATTGTTCGAAGAATGCAGCAGGAGGTCGTACCTCTATGTTGGATAGCGTCGTAGTAATCATAACGTCTAGAAATACGATCGACAACAACGATGTTTCCCTTCCCTTCCGTGTCTTTAAGACAAGACAAGAGTGTATTATAAGACATTGCCATGACCATAGTGTACTGTAAGACAAATGATTCACTCTTTCTACTGCTGCTTTTACCTTCTCTTGCGATGTTGTTGTTACAACCATACCCAATATTCAAAGATAATTCCGGAAACCTTAACTAGCAGCTGCATATTTTTGTATGACTAAACATTTTATGCCGATTGACGCACCTACATGGGACAGCCAAAAGTTAGAAATATCATTGGAAGCATGGCTACTAACTTACGTTACTGTAAGGATAGAATACATTGATAGGTGTGGTTGGTGAATGTTGATGCCTCAGCTTACGGCGCTGTGAAATAGCCCGTGCCATTGCGGCACGGGTCACTCCCTAGTATGTTAAAGGAAAACAAGGTTTCATTCTCAGTTTATCAGATCTGAAAAATTTCTCATATCTCTCTTCGTTTTCAAACGCCACCACCACGCCATCTTTCTACTGCCACCACCACCACTCGCACAACCACATCTCCCACCACCACCGTCACAACCACCATCTTCCACTACCACCATCACAACCAACGATGTTGGTACAAAATTTCACCACCACCATCGTCATAACACTTCTTCAGATCTGGATAAATATACACCAACTCTATTGTTACACCAAAGATCAGAAAAAATCTTCACCAAATCGTAATTGAATTTATTTCAGAAACAGTGAGGAAGTGTTGATGAAGGACAACAAGGAAAATTGAAAATAGATTAGTCGTAGTTATCTTATTATTAATGATTCAATTTCAGATCAAGGTGGTGTTGATGATTACTATGAAGACTAGAAATTAGAAATTGATGATTACTATGAAGACAAATCGGAGGAATTTATAGTTTCAAGTTTCGAATGAAGCAATGGGAATCAAATCAACAGTGAGAAACTTATGCATTTGGTTCCCATCTGTTTCATTCAAACTTGATTAAGAGATACTCAATTTCAGTAGTCGGAAAGAGTTGGTCATTGGCTGAATTAGGGTTCCCTAACTTCTATTGCAGCACTGGTTGGGTGCGCCATTGCAGCTACTTATAACTAACTAGAGGGTAACCTTATGTATTTCGTGATATTGATTACTTTCATTTAATATACTTTGATGAATCTGCATTTGTTGATTTTACTGTATAAGATCATTGCTTGAATGCTATCCTATCTAGATTGTTTTGTGATGCAGGGTAGTATATATGTATATAAAATCATTGCTTCACCATCTTTGAAAAATAACATTGAGAGATACTGAATTTGAAGGATTACCTGTTTCATTCAATAAGCATTGGCTGAATTAGGTTACCCTCTAGTTAGTTATAAGGTCGTAGCCGTGTCACCAGGAAACTGCACACAAACCCAACGAGAATGATTTTAGGTACCCTTGTGGATATGCGCATGCTATGGTGAGGGCAGGATACCCGGAACAACATAATGTGAGTTATGTTTTCTTGCCTACTTTGATGTTTCGAGTATGATGAGTTTGAAATTCTTAGTTCTTGTGCATGTAAATGAAGTATTTATGATTTATGGTTCTTGTTAGGACATTGTCCGGTCAAACCCACTAGCGTTGGTATGTCAAGCTAGTTGTCAGTTGTAGGTGTCAAAACTCAATTCTTGATTTAGCCTACTAGAGTTTAGATTTCAGAATTGGGATATAGACAAAGTAGTAGAGACCTTGAAGACGAAGACTGTGAAGACAAAGAAGACATCAGTTATTCTTCATCGACAAAAGGTTAGTAGGAGTTATGACTTTATGGAAATTCTTCTATTCTACTTTCTCTATTCTTTCGAAATATAGTCGACTACTTTAGTAGTGATAATAGCGATTGAGATCGTATTCTTGTCTAACGTGGCCTTGTGTCATGACCAGTGTTTGCTCCCACAAATACTGTGAGTACAAGAATGAATGAGACAGATTCGGTGCCATGTGTCCATTACAATGGTTTTCTTGCAAATCGTTAGTTGGATATGGATGAATCTAAAGGAGTACTCTTGAGCAAAGAGTCCATGGATTACAGCTGAGGACGTACACACGTCTTAGTTCTGTCTAAGCCCAGTACTTCCAGCGGAATCCAGATTTGACGAAATCTGACAGGCAGACGGTTCACGAACCGGTTCGCAAACCAGAAACTCAGAATTCTTCTGAGTTCCAAAGTGACTGAACATTTCGCGAACCTGTACGCGAATCCAATGTTGGTTACTTTGCTGGTGTCGGATTTAGTGGATATTCTTTCAGAATTTCACTTGGGTCAAACTCTAAACTCCTTTATCTCTTAGATGGACTTGTATATCACATAATATCTTTTGTGGTCCATCTAACGATCCTCAATGAGTCAATAAGATAAGATTATCTCTGGTCTGTTGGATTTCTATCTTGAAGTGTTTTTGAGCTAACAAAACACTTGGCAGATAATGATAAAAAGAATTCCAATTGAGATTAATCTCTATTACTTGGTTGGCAAGTTTATGGTTTCCTTAACTTGTGGGACAAGTAATTGATTGCTTTATTCCAAAGCAACCTATCTTATTGAGTGTTATAAATAGAGGTGTCTACGGACAAATACCGCAAGCATCAAGCATACGTGAAGGTCCTTAGGGAAGGTAGCGTAAACTCTTTTCACTTCGGTGAACGCTTGTTGTGGTATAGTCATCCTCTATAGGTTGCATCTCCTCTGGGAACTCCCTACGACTATAAAAGACTTCTCTTGAGAGTTGGGAAGCACAGGTAGGAGATTGAGACCATATTTGGTTGAAATCAGATTAACCTGTAACCTTGGTAACCTGATCACGTTCTTGTCTATTCCATAGTCCGTCTCTTCTGCTATACGGATATTCAAGAACTGATACGTTACACACAAGGTTGAAAGGTAGCAACGCACGGCTGCACTCGGTGTTGTAAGACCTAGTTAGCTCCAGTTCTACAAGTTTCTTAAGTGATTCTTCGTGTATAACTGAGGTAGAGATAAGTTGGGCATATCTTACTCGGTTTGCTTGTCAGCCCCGATTTGTGAAGTAGATTTCCGTATGACCTAGATTTAACAATCCGAAGGAAGTCAACTTGTGTGAGGTAAACTGATAGAGGACAATTAGACCATACGTCAACAATTAGGTTGCAAAGCTAATATTGCTGACACAAGCCTTTGACATCGGTCAAAGCAACTCCTAGGCATGTAAAGGACGTCAGCTGGGGGAATCAAGTGCGTGACGATTTGTGGGGGATCTACAGATGTAAGGAGTAAGACAGTAGCCAATTCGCTTGGAGGGCTTGAGTTGGTCTCTGCTACATCCCAGACCGAAGTCTTATAGTAGGCTAGTGTTTGTAGTCAGTTTGTACTGGGCGGTGTTCAATCTGGACGAGGTCCCGAGGTTTTTCTGCAAGGCAGTTTCCTCGTTAAAAAAATCTCTGGTGTCTTGTGTGCTTTTACTTTCCGCATTATATCTCTGATAATATAATTAAAGCACCAAGTAGTACGTTATCCAATAACTGTAGAGTTTAACTCCAAAGTCCCAACTTTGTCGAGTTGATCCCCAAGATCACAACTCCAGTTATTAGAGTTTGGATATTGATTTTTGAGATCGTCCAAACTTAAACCATAAGACTCACGAGCCAAAACGAAAAGTTGGTAGTATTTCGGTACCCCTCCTTTTTCAGTTATATGCAGAGAGATCATCTCTTCTAGCTTTAGGGAAGCAAACTGGTTGCAACAACTCTGTCGTGGTGAGTCGTTTGAATCAGTGAAGAACTCTGTTTTTTTCCCATTTCGAAACACCTTGATCATTATATATGTACGTACTTGCTCACTTACCTTTAACTTCTTGAACTCCACTCACATGGTTTACTCTTTCATACAGCTGAAAAGAGTTCGACAGAGGATGAAGAAGTAGAGGAAGATAGTGAGAAAAAAAACTTCTGAGCATGAAGTTGGAGTCAGCCAGTAATAACAAGTAAGAAATAGCACTTCAAGGTTTGGTACTTTGCTTTAGTAAGTTCACGTTTATGTGGTTAAAACAGTATTGTAGAGCCTTTAGAAATGTACTTATATAAGTTTATGCCATGATTATATGCCAATGAGAATAACGGTTTCGAGCTTATGTAGAGATATGCATGAATGTGCTTTGAAGTTTAATAAAGCAGAAAGAAGAGAAAATGGTTCAAAGTCTATTGTGGCACACTCACGTACCTTAACCTTGCACTATTTATTATTTGACATTTTATCTTCTTATACCATTAACTGCCTGTTCCAACCAAAACAATCAGAAAAATGGCTATAAGTTTGTACCATCACATCATTCTCTTATCATGTTTTCTTTTGCTACAAACTGGAATCCATGTCGAATCAAAAGTTCCTGCAGTAATAGTTTTTGGGGACTCGACGGTTGACGCAGGTAACAATAATCCTCTTCCAACTATAGCTAAGGGCAATTTTGCACCTTACGGACGAGACCTAGAAGGTGGTAAAGCTACTGGAAGATTTTCCAACGGTAGGCTTGCAACTGATTTTATATCTGAAGCGTTCGGAAATAAACCGTTGGTATCGGCCTTATGGAGGGTAAAACACCCTCGGGACACGTGTCAATATCAGAGGGACCGAGCTCTCTCCCAAGAAATACCGCAGCCTTGCTTCGGATTAACCTACAGAGTTTCCCCGAGGCATAACATGGCGAGGGAAGATTCGCACCAGTCATCGAAGGAAAGAAATGCGAGGGCATCTTCGGAGAAGGGCTCCCAGAGGGTAATGCACTACCTCAACAACAAATACAAGAAGAAGATGGTGAGAATGACGAAGGCGAAGGCGAAGATGTCGTGCCAGCACATCAGCCCACCGAAGAAGCTACGACGAGGGCTGCACAGTTTGGGAAATTGATTCTCAAAAATAGGAAAATAAAGAAGCTAAGAAAGCAGCTAGCAGAGGCAAATAAGAAGGCGGCAGAAAAGTCGGCTTCAAACTACAAAGGAAGCAGCGAGGGGCATTCTCGCCCACACACCGTATCTCAGTCAAAGGGGGACTCTGCATCAAGGAGTCATACCAAGATCAAGGGTGACGGCGAAGGCCATGGAATTGTGGTACCGAGCAAGGGAACTGAGCCCAGTATTCGTCCGAAAGGGAATAACATACACTCGGTCAACGAAAACGAACAAGCGAAGAAGGACGCCGAAGCACAGGCACTGTAGCAAGTAATGTTGGATCAAATCAAAAAACTTCGAGCTGAACTTTTTGATAACAGAATTCAATCAAGTGATAGGATAAAACTGACACAGGCAATAAATGATGTCAATCGCTCGCCGCTAAGTCCAGATATTCTCTCTAAAGCCATTCCGGTAAAATGCACCATGCCAACCTTCGCATCAATCTTTGATGGCTCGGGAGACCCAACTTTGCACATCAAAATGTATCTACGAGTGTTCTGGACTTATGCTGATCAAGACGAGGTGCTTTGCAAGTATTTTCCTTCTAGCTTGAAAGGGGAAGCTTTGGCTTGGTACGATAACCTAACAGCAAATTCGATCTCGTCTTTCGAAGAACTCTCCAAAGTATTCATACTTCACTTCTTATACAACAACTCATCAAAACCAGGAGTCGAAAAATTGTTCAGCATCAGAGTAAGACCGGGGGAGTCGACCAAAAGCTTGACGGACAGGTAGACAGTCCAGTGTGTAGAAGTGGGAAATGGAGCATAAGAGAAAAACAAAGTACGAGCATTCCTAAACGCTCTCGACAAAAATCATCCCCTGTACGACAGGCTCTTCTCCAAAAACCTTGAGACGCTGCAAGATCTCCGAAAATATCAGAAGGAGCGAATTACGCTGGAGGAAATTAAAGAACAAGCAACTTAGGGAAAGGAGACCATTCTGAAGCAGGTCAATTCGATAAATAATCTATCACTCGAGGAAAGCGATCAGGCGATGAACAATCAATCTGGGGATCCCTTAAAGAGAGAAAGGCAAAATGACAACGACAAGTATGTCAACGAGGGCAAATTTGGCGATGGCAAGTACCATGATAACAGAAAATACAACGATGGTAGAGGAGGAAGCTCTCGGGGAGAATACGAAGGAAATAACACCCAGCGAGGACAAGAAGGAAGTAGAAAGTTCGGAACCCCTCGGTCAGGATTCCCTGCATTCCAAGACAGGAAGCTCCCAAAGCTGTGTGTATCCATCGAAGAAGCCCTTCGGACCATCGAGCAATCCGAGTGCGCAAGCGAAATGAGGTACCCGAGGAGTAGGGGTAACCATCCCAAGCATACTAAGAATTCCCGGGATTACTGTCAGTTCCATAAATTCTATGGACATACAACAGAGGACTGCGTCACAGCACAGGATCAAATATATTTCTTCATCACCATGGACAAGTCTAAACACCTCCTGGAGCTACCGAAGCCACCCCTGAACCAACCTCAGCTGAAGGAGGAGCCAAAACATGAGGCTTATGTCATCACGATCGATCGAAACATCCCAAGGTTTAGCGATTGTAACTCCATAGTCCACACAGACACCTGCAGACGAGGCCCCGAAGGAATCCAGACAGACCGAATTCACAAAAGAAACTTCGAGGGAGAAGAAATATTTGGTATAACCATGAAAGGAAACCTCGAGGAGTGGCAAAAGCAACCAATTTTCTTCTCTGTGGCGGACATCCCTAATGAAGGAAGATTGCACAATGACCCCTTAGTCATCACATTATACATCAAAAAGACAGCTATGTCAAGAATACCGGTAGACCCAGAAAGCTCCGTAGATATACTCTTTGGGCGAACGTACGATAAATTGCTCGGAAAGAACATTGCCTTGGTACCCTCTTCCTACAACATCTACGGATTCAACGGGAAGCCCTCGACACCACGAGGAGAGCTGTCATTAATGATCCATGTGGGGAGTCTGGAACGACCAACATCATTCTGTGTCATCGATATAGAATCCCCTTACAATGCTATTGTGGGAAGACCTTGGTTACACAGCATCTTGGGTGTAGCCTCCACGCTGCATCGAAAAATCAGATTCCCTACTCCACTTGGGATTGCAGAGATACCTGGTGACCCTACCGAAGCTCGTATGTGCAACGAGATAGATGTCCAAGCAAGAGAAAGAAGCCAGGATTGCCCGAAACAGGCCAAGCACCCGAAAATTACGGATGCCAACATAAAGGAATTCATTGCTGAAGTAGAAGCAGGGATGGCAGACACAGCCATAAAAAGTACAACAACCTGCAAGCAAGGCACCCGACCTACCAACAAGGGGGAAAGGTCATTACCTTAACAGGGAACAATTCCTCGTCGCAACTAGTAACATCCAAACTTTGAGTAAATCGTCAAACCTCGGCAACGATGGCGAAAATACGCCACAAGAACAATTCTGGGCAGGACCCTATGTAATTGAGAAAGCGCTCGGGAATGACACGTACAACCTGGTTAACCTCGAAGGTCAAAAGCTAAGTACCCCAGTTGAGGGAGATAACTTGAAGCACCTTAATTAGAGCGTTATATATAAGCAACACAATGAAATAGATATCTAAATAAATGGAGCAGCTTGATTAATCTAAAGTTGCACTCTTCGATGCATTCCATTTTCAAACTCCAGATCCTATCAGAACGGGTAACAAACCTAATCTGGCTAGGCACACTTACAAAGGCTTTAGCGCCACAAAAACGAACTGGCCATGTCGCCATATCTCCCCTAGTGCCTCGTCGCAAATAAAAGGCTCTAACGCCAAGGCCTAGACGCCAAAAACATAAAAAGACCTCGAATAGCAGGCACAGAGCTGATGTTCATATAAGCCGTAAGGGCCCTACGAGCTATATGACACAGTCCTCTACCCACAAGACACCCCGTTAGCGGTGGGTACTTTGTATCTAGGCTAAATAAGCTAATGATACATTTGGACCCACTACCACACGACCATGAGGACCTCTCTTTCTGAGGCGTCGAGGGGACGATAAATGGGATTAACATCTACCTTTAAAGGTGGATGGAACCCCGAGGCAGCTGATTCGCCCACATTCACGAGAGTAGTAGGCGAATTACGCAGCCGAGGGACCTCCTCTAAAAACCTAAAACATAGCCTCGAGGAGGGGCTAACGAGAAACAAATTGGTCGAATTCTAGGCCGCGACAGGAGAATAGTACCATGTCTAAGCTCCAGCCTTGACCGGCACTCCCCCATCGAGTTACTTTATTATCGAAGCGCAAGCATAGCTGCTACCCACCATAAGTTCCTCACTTTACTTGGGGCAAATAGATTATCAGAACACCACCATGTTCTCTTGGAGGATACCTTGTATCCTCGATAACCACCCAGTACACCGAGGCAAAACGGGTACCTATGGCCTCGATAGCCTTTGTTTGCTTTAAAACAGGCAAGTAGCTAAAAGCCTTTGGGGAAGGGTGATCCGTAAGCCCCCACTAGCTTGGTTTACTATCTCCCACGTCGAAGTAAGCCCTGGAGTTGCACCTCGAGTAGCCTTAGGAGCCTAGAATATAGCAACAGCAACTCCGTACTTACTCATGAAGTTCTCAACACGCATACAAATTAAAAAGAAAAAATCAAACTCCACTCAAACAACAAAGGCTTCTCCATAGACGTAGTCAGCACATCTTACAAGCACAAAAATGGGAAAAAGCCAAGTACAAGAATTCCGACATCAGAAAGCAAAAAGGAAAAAACAAAAGCTTCGCTGCTACAACACATGAGCAACTTCATTAGACGGCACAATGCGACGAGGGGAGGGATCTCCAAAACCTTCCATGTCCTCCCATAGCTTTTCTTCAACTACCATATCCTCTTCATAAGTTCGAAAGCCAGAGTGATCTTGCCTAGAAGGAGTGAGTTCCCTAATGGGCTCAGACTCACTTTCGCTCTCCTCATTGTATGCGGCTGAGGATTCTTGAAACAAATAGCAGCTCCCTTTATCGAAGATAACACTCGCACCTCCACCAGTACTCGGCAGTTCGGCGCCACCAAGTTCCTGTGCGGCATCATCAGCAGAATCGAAAGTCTTGACTAAAACATCATCCTTCGGACCATCCTGGGGATTGTTCTTCGAATCATCCTTCGAGCCTTCCTCTGGAGCATCTTTCGAGCCACCTTTGGGATCATCTTTTGGATCATCCTTCGAATCACCATCGGAATCGTCCTTAGAATCACTCTCGGCATTCCCTTTGGGATGACCTTTGGAGCCATCCGAGTGATCATCATCGAAATCATCATCGCCATCATCTTCGTTATCTTCAGGACCTTTGTCTTCAGAAACTCTCCCAAGAAGCCCTCTCCTTCGCGCTTCATCCCTAGCTAACCTTACAAATACCTCTTGAGGAAGCAAGTATTCGTCGCCTGGAAGTATCGCGTCAGCATCCCTTGCACCAATAGCCCCATAAGAAGGAGGCTTAATGCCAATGGCTCTAAAGAGCGCCCGACCGTGCCTTCGGAAGGCCATGCTAGTAGCCAAGGAGGTAGTTGTGAATGGGGTAAGATTGATAATCCGATTCGAGTCACAAAGGTAGCAACCCGATTCACCTCATTTCTCTTGTTCTCTCTCTCTCTCTCAAAAGTGTAGTCTAATTTCTCTTTCCTTCCAAAGAACCTCTCCTAATGATCCTTTTAGAGCCCTATTTATAGAGACTCCCTTTCACTCCTTGGTTGCCACGTGTCCTCTTAGTCACTTATTAACATAATTGCCATTCTTTATTTCTTAAACACCCAAGATGTCTAAACCCAAGCCCAACTAGATACTTAATATGTATCAAGCCCATCAGGCCCTATTGGACTTGGGGTATCCACATTAGTCCCCTGACGGTTCGGGCGGGCAAATGCGCCGGGTCGACCGTCACCTATGGGAACCCAAGTCCCCTGACCGTCGCCCATGATTAATTCTGTAACTGTCAGGATCATGGCCTACGTGGCGGCGCACGTCCACGAGTTTTTGGCATCGTGGTCTAGGTGGCGGACGGTTACAACTTTACACTTTTCTCTCCTCAGTATAAATACCCTTTTACCTTCGCTTCCTCCAGCCAAACTTTCCTCGGTTAAAAATCCTCTTCTTTTCTTCCTTTACTACCATGAGTGATTACAACGAGCCTTTGCAAAACGACTCACTCGCCCCTGATCATGAGGACGAGGTTAACCCCGAAGCCGCGCCAGATGGAGGGGGCGCTCAGAATGCTAACCTTGATGTCCTCCCTCCTCCTGATCGGGAAGACGGTTTATTTTCTCATACTCTGTTCAAC
>JAJJMA010106827.1:0-12686 GCA_023529015.1 Papaver nudicaule | reverse complement strand
CAATTGCTTTATTCTTGGTTTTGCATGAAATTAAGTGGTGGCGTTCGTTTAAGTAGATTATGAAGGGTGCGTATTAGATACAGAATATTTATCAATATATGTGTATAAGTAAAACACTTTATGTGATAACAAATCATTTGTTAACCAAAATTTAAAAATGGCTAGATAGAGTTTAGAAGCTAACTTTGGGAATAGGGTAGCACTTCATTTAAAGGTAACGTTAAGAACGTCGAAATTGAGCTGTACCACTGTTTGAAATAAGTCTAGTTTTACTATCTGTTTGCCTGGCTAACTATGTGAATTTCTGAGTTAAATATCTCAGTAGTATAACTAAAAGTTCTTATTTTGGTCAATAATGAATCGCTCATACCTTATTTGTTAAATTCCCTTTTCAATGGGGATGAATGCTTAGATGTGTAACTCAAAAGCTGATATGTCATTTTGTAGAGGTCGCTGAGTCCGTGCTAAAAATTACGGGACCTATAGGAAGAATCAACAGAGCTGTCTGGGGACCCTTGAACAAGACTATAATAAGTGCTGGAGAAGATGCTACAATTCGCATCTGGGATTCTGAGGTATATATACGTACAGAAGCAATTCAAAGTGCTTAAAGTCTAGCTAGATGATCTTTATATTTACTTGTGATGTGCCGGCACTGGGAAGAAGATATTCGGTTATGTCAATAACCTGGAACTCCCATTTTCTTACAGTAAAGTCCTTGTGCACTCTGTAAAACATCAATAGATACCTCAACTTAACATTGCTATCGATTTGCAGACAGGAAAATTGCTGAAGGAATCAAGCAAGGAAACTGGTCATTTGAAAACAATTACTTCATTGTCAATGTCTGATGATGGCTCACACTTCCTAACTGGTTCTTTGGACAAATCTGCTAAGGTATTCACTTCGTGAGAGCATTCTTTTTCTGCCATTTCTCTATTTTATATTCCACCCATTTCTTGTTCATCTTTGTATTTTGTTTCTTGTTGACGACCAGTTGGTTTCATTTTTGTTTTAGCTTTGGGACTCCAGGACATTGACGAATTTAAAGACGTATGTAACAGAAAGTCCAGTCAATGCTGTTGCGATGTCTCCACTTCTTGAACATGTATGTGCTCATGTGACTTGAACTACAGAACACATCGGGGCCTAGTACACTTGCATATTTATACCATGTTTCATGAGCATTATTAACTTTTTTATTTCGTTTACTCCTTTGTGTTCTGGAATGTGGGTAGTATTATGTAGTGAGAAATTGTTCTTTGAAACCTTGAAACTTCGCAGCGATTGTGGTATGTATTCCTGCATCTTTCAGAGAGAAGTATTTTCTGATTGAAAGCTGGCATGTATTTTTGCTTTATCAGGATGGCCTCCAGGTTTTCTAATATTTAGGACTGGTATCTTAAAATTCCACCTATTAAAGATGCAAATTCTCAGTAACCCTGTTTAGAGACTAACGTTTTTTGCATCCTTAACAGGTGGTGATTGGAGGTGGTCAGGAAGCAATCAAAGTCACTACTACCGACCGTCGTGCTGGGAAATTTGAGGCTAAATTCTTCCACAAGGTGAGGTATTTATTGTATGACTTTGTGCATGCAGATCACTTTTTCCCGGCTACTCTCTGTTATTGATAATAGTTCATGGTTTTCCTTTATAAATAGATTCTCCAAGAAGAAATAGGTGGTGTAAAAGGACATTTTGGTCCAATTAATGCGCTGGCAGTCAACCCTGATGGAAGAAGGTATATATCATTTTCTTCTCTAATCTTTTCAATGGCATTTGAAACTTTGTAAATATTCAGTTAATAATGCATCTTGAAAAATGGTGCACATTTTTAGAACTAACAGTATCAGAACCAAATGGAGAGGATTTATTATTTCTCGTATCTTCCGAATCTTGAAATTAAGAGGCTTCTAACATAATGGAATACTTCTTGTTGTGTTCAAGGTTCTACATTCTTTCTACTATTGTCATTCTACTCCATAGTTCTTACATTGTTTTTCCTCCTGTATTGCACAGTTTCTCAAGTGGAGGAGAAGATGGTTATGTTAGGTTGCACCATTTTGATCAAGATTATTTCAATATCAAGATGTAGGTCCTCATCTGTTGATCCAGACCATCTTGATTGGTCTTGGGAGTATTTGTCCTTTTTTCCCGTTCGTTTTTTGGTTGCGTGACTCATGTCTAGATGTTTGTGAAACGCAAAGCTAGATATTTTTGTGAAATTGTTACGCAGATCACCCGCTACATGTTAGCCTATTTGGGTATAAAGTAGTGATATGAGCTAGCAGCGGGTGTTTTGCTTGCATTTCATGGAATCCATAGATAAACCAGAGATCCATATATGATAGTATTTCCCTCTCTACATCTCTTTTAAGCGTCTCTTCCAAGTGTCGTGAGTCTAAGCCTTCTCCATCCTAACAAAAAGAATTGAGCAGGTACATGTTTCCACATGGAGAAGATACTTGCTCTCAATTATTTGATTTAACGTTAAAACTAAAAAGAAGCAGAAGTGTATATAATTAGGTAAACAGAACTAACACAAGTAATACATGATAAAAACCTCATCACATGCATTACCGAGATTTTTACAAGGCACTCAAACTCGCACACACCTATTAACCACTTACCATATTAAAAATTACGCTCACTACCATATTATTATTGAGATCATCATCTCCTATCTTACAAAAAGTTGGCCCAAAAAACAAAAGTTGAAATTACATCTCCTTATCTCAACAAAACTAAGAGATAAAAGAGAACCCAAATTACACATAGAGAGAACCCAAGGGTGGAGACTAAAGAGAAAAACAGGGTCCAGCAGCTAGTAGTGGTCACCCTGGTTACCGACTATGTAATCTCCCATTCATTCTTTGAATGATTCACACAGCCTGTTAAGAAAGGGAGAAACAAATAATTAGGATTTTGCTTGAGTAGTGGTGGTCATCACATGGAATATTGAAAGCTCTAACTCATCTTTCTGTCTGACATTCAACACATGACCTGCCTTGTCTCTTGCACATGCTTTGTATTCCTCTATGTCTCCACACCAAAACACATGCATCAATACCCTCTGTTATCTCTTAGAATCCACTTTATCCTTTCTCATTATCTAGCTAGCTATCCATCTCAAACCCTTTCATCACTGTCTTTAAAAAAAAATCTCACAGCAAATCTCACAAATCTATTTTTTGTTCTTTTTCTTTAATTCATCAAAATATTCACAAAAAAATAAATAAAATATATATAGTTAGAAAACAACTAGTATCCATTAGCAAATATTAACTGTTTCTTGTAGTAGTAGTACTATTCTTCTCTTTCTTAGGGGTTTGGTTATATCTGTGATCCTTTTTACGGTTACTGTGAAGTTGTTACAGAGCCGGGGGCAACCGCAGGACGGTGAGATTGCGAATGGCGTGGGCAAGTGATCAAATGGTCATTGGTGAGACCAGCAGCTTGCATGAATGAATGCATGACTGTTGGCCCGACACCCCTAAACCCTCTCCTAACCATGTCTTTGCTGATTGTTTCCGACTTTGATGTCTTCACTGGGATCTTGTGCGATGATTTGTATTGAGTAGAAATGGGCTTGTTGTTTACAAATCCCCACAAGTACTTGCTGAATGAACCAAATTCCCTTTGAATCTGAAAGATTAGACATCAAATCAAACAATTAATATTAAGAAAACAAATTATCTGATTAGGCTAGGCAAACTTAAAGTAATAGAAATATTCTTTCATAGTAACATGCAATCACATGTTAGTTATTCATTCTGTACGAGACTTGAACTTTTCACCTAATGAATTCTAAAAACATGTCTAATCTTGGTTTTTAATAAAATATTGATTTGACTATATCTTAATTATTTCCTTAGCCTTTAATTTGTTAGTATAGTCCTAACCTTAATTAAGTACTTTCAAAAAAAATTAAAACAAAAGTTAGTTGTCTTAATCATGATCCATCTTGGGGAATTTTTGTGCTACTTCTTTTGAATAAAATATTCAGGTTTTTATCCCATCAATCAAACCAAAAACTAAGGAATGAAATGGGATTGAAAAGACAGAGATAGACCCAAAAATCTTACTACCTCAAGAATTCGGTTAGAGTTATCGACAGCTCCTCGAACTCTGCTCAATTCGATCCCGTATTCAGTGCTGATTGATGTGATTTTTCTCTCGTTAAGATTGGCAACAACTTCTGGATCAAATCCTGAAAATGCATCCCTGAAAATAATAATTTTGTTTTTCAGCACCAATCAGTAAATAAAACCAAAGAAGCAGAGTGTAAAAACTGAGAACAATCAATCAAATATCCTAATTATAGTTTTCTTTTTTATGGCTTTTTTTTTAGACTTGAAAGAAAAGTAGAAAAAATCTACCTACCTGAAATCTTGACGTTTCTTTAAGATTGAAGTCCAATCTGAACCAACCTGTGCAGCACTTAACACTAGCATTTCAAACAACAACCTGCAAGAACCAAAATTTACATAAGTATTCTATACTACACCTGTAATAATCTAAAATGATGTATTGCCATGGACCTGTGCAAGTAGAAGCTAACTTACTTGTCATCATGTAGAGGAACTCCCCATTCTTCATCATGGTAAGTAATATAGAGAGGATCTGCATACAATAACATCATTTGTTAATCAACCATTAATACCGAAAAAAAAATATGTTTAGAGAAATCAGTAACAAATATACCTGAATTTGCTGTAATAAAACTACATCTTTTTTCTCTAGGACTTGTGACAAGGGTATTAGAAGAAGTATCGACTATAGGACTGATGTTCCCTTCGAATTTTGCAGATTTAGATCTACCGTAATGAGCAATTTTCATTTTCCTCTGAGCTTGAATGAGTGTAACTTGTTCTCTTCTTGCAGCGGCTATACTTCCGGGAGACTCGACGATCAACGAAGAAGGATAATTGAAAGAAGATGATCGTTCAATGGTTTTGGTAGTGCTACTGCTAGTCATTGGAGAAATACTCCCACACCCGTTATTACTAACGTTTACAGTAAGAGATTTCTTGGACTTCTTTCTCACCAAAGTTGGTGTCAGTTTCGGCGTTAATCGGGGTGTCAACGATTTGTCAGTGCTCGAATTCAGACCGTTGGGGTCGTTTCCTCTCTTGAGTGCTGGTGGCCGAGGTGATTTTGATTTTGGTGAAATTGGTGGAGTACTAGTAGTAGATGAGGAAGGTTTGATTTTAGTTGCGGATGTTGGTGGTGGTGGTGGTAGAGTTTTCAAAGAGACTTTTTTCATGGAATTACGTCGGTCTAGACACGCGACACGGTTGCCCGCTGGTTGAAGTACGGGACGGCCATCCATCTCAGAAACGGGAGGCGGTGTTACCGGGGTGTCAACAATTGCAGTAGTAGTAGTAGCTTTCCAATTGTTCTTGGTCTTTGAATTACACATTTTTTCGATTGAATGCTTATTGTTGCTTGCTGAGAAGATAAGAATCGGAGAATGTTCTGGTGAAATGGAATTTTGGGTACTGATGAATGAATTCAAAGGGAATATAAGGCAGAGTTAATTGCAAGCAAAGGAATGTAAGAAGGTGTTGAGAGGGTATGGGTGGTGTTGAGGTGGTGTATTTATAACATGTAAGGTGGCGGATGAAAAAAAGAGAGAGGGGGGACAGGTAGGGGAAGGGGGGAAACAAACTGTAACATGGAGAGGTTGGGGACCTTGGGGTCTCCCATACAACCTACCTTTCCTTTTCCTTTCTCTTTATTGTTTACTCATTTTGTGTGAATGTGTGGGCCTGTGCACAGGGTATACAATGACACCAACTACAGTTTGCTGGGTGCCAAGTTAAACAAATATCATACAGCCCCCGTGGGCCGTGGCGTAGATTCCCCCCCCGGCCCCCCCCTCCTAATCGGTTACGAAGAAACTTCGTTGATAAAACATGAAGGAAAAGAACGAAAACGAATGTGCCAAAGAAGATTAGCAAACAAAGCTTTCTTACGGGGGTTGGCTTCCACTGACACGTCAGCTTGAACATCCTGCTAAGTTTTATGGTGAATTCCAGATTCAAGCACATAGCGCTGAACCAAACAACGCAGGTGCACTGAATCAAACAACGCGGAGAATCATGATCGTTGGATCAAATGAATAGGTTAGATAATTGGAATATTCTTGGTTGCGCTGTTTCAAACAGTGCAAACTGCAAAGTTCACTTTTTGGACTGTGAACCAAACATCGCAATGCGATTGATTCCAATTTGAATTCTAGTTTTTTCTGAAAAAGAGAAGTAGAAGAGAGGGAATAGGCAACGCTTTTTGTGAAACTGGAAAAACAACACTAAGAGCAAGCACAATGATGTTGTCATTTTTGGCCCTCTGACTAGAAATCTAGTTAAACCAAGAAGTAGAAGAAAAACAAACACTAAGGTTTTTGGCTGCGATAGGCGGATGCTTAGTACTCGCCACATACTACCTACCAATAGAATCTCACCACATACTTTCAACATATAATAAAGTACACATTGTTTGACGAATATTGAGTACTCGCCTAGACGAGGACCGAGTCCTAACCAGCTAAGGCTTGGATGTGGAGAGGTGTAGATTTACACCCCGTTTAAGCTAAAACATAGCTTTTGGCCGAAGTACAACGAATTTCTCCACATTTCAGCCAAGAAGTGCACCACAGTGCTTCTTCTAAAGTGGACTGGAGTAATCGTCTTGCTTATATAAGCATATCCTAAAGGTAGTCTTAAAAAAATATTAGATCCTTCATTTGAAAGTGGACTCTTTTATTTGAAAGAGTGATCCCAGTATGAAAAATAGAGAGAAGAAGACTATACGACACCATTGGTATGCCATTTAAAACTGGTGACAGTCTCCCGTATGTACTCATCTTTTCCTCCAAACGAGCGACATCTCCCTATGTGTTAATTTTTGCCTTTAAACGGGAGATGTAACCTGTATGTACTCCTATTTCTTTTTTAAGCTGGAGACAATGTGTCATATGTGTTTTTTTCCCGAACGACAGATTTCCTATAGTGAAGACTTTCGAAATCTCCTTCATTTGAAGGACGGGTTGAAGGAGTTTGGGGTGAAAGGAGGTTGAAGGAGAACTATAGTGGGATTTAATTCAAAGTCAGGCACTATCTCTTCGATAGTCAAGCGCATACTCCAATTTTCAAAGAATATTATGATCATCAACCACTTCTCCATAGTCAAGACTAATAGGTGAATTAATGATGACAAAATGATTATATTACTGTAATAATAATTTTTTTCAGATCGTATGATCCACTTTCTAAGAGAGAGGAAGAAAAAAAATGGCAATGCAATCGATATAATTTGTCCTCCTAATTAGGGTTTTAATTAAGCTTTAATTCCTCCTCATTAGTTAGACTCTACTTTGTGTTTTTACTTATATTATTTGCAGTGGCTAAGAGTTACTGGTTTAAATTAACAATCTTCAATACACCTTGTTCATGTCCAGATCATGGTAAATTTAGTTACCTAAATGAATAATGAATCAATTCAGCTCCATCGTAAGACGTAGATTCTTGACGATAAGCTGAATCAACAGTACTGTTAGCTCCACTATCTGCATACCAGGTTGAATCATTAGATATATCAACAACTGCAATTATTCCACTCAACTTAGAAGGAGTTGTCCTTCCTTGATACGAGAACTTGAGTTTTTGATTACAAGTAATTGTTGTATGACCAACTGTTGATGGTGATTTTTGAACGAAGGACAAAGGGTAATTTTAATACGCAAACATTCCTGGAGACAAGCCATGGCATTCAATTACAAGAATTTGGCTAGCTGGAGTGGTTGCAACAACTTTTCTGGGAAGCTCAAGGCAAAGGTAAATTAGGGTTTTGATATTTAAGCATAAACCATTCTTATTTTATCTCGGCCATGGTGCAAGTCATGGCCAATCATATTTTATCTCTTCCATTGCGCAAGCCATGGCCAATATTATTTTATCTCTCGGGTTCAAAGTTAGAATTTCTGAAATATGGTTCATAACTAAGTGCTGGAGTAAATTGAAAAACGGTACAAATCTATAAAGAATTAGAGAAAACTTCCTTCACGAAAGTTGTTTATCTACATGTTTTCTATAGCATACTAGAAGGTCATAATTTTTCGATGAATGAACTAACCGGAAGAATTTTTAGACTAAACAACGTCCAATCTGGAAAGTTCTCTAATTTCTCTCGGCCATGGAGCCATGGTCGGTGATATTTTTTTCACTCGGCCATTGACTACTCGTCATGGCCAAGGCTATGTACTACTCGCCATGGCCAAGTCTATGTACTCGACTATTTATACGGCCATGGCCTAGTGCCATGGTCAAACCAATTTCTCAGGATTAAACATAAGTATTATAGCCACTTCCATGTATTATTACTAATCATGGTCTTTCAAAGCCGCAACTATGACTATTTTTGCTTATGTATTTTAGTAATTTAGTTGTTTTAAAAGTCACTTGCTTTTAGGAATTAACCTAACTTCTATTTAATTCCTCGTTATTAGCAAAATTCGTTGTTACGGTGACGATTGCTTAAATATCTCAAGTTATACAAAGAGATTTAATAATTATTTATTGTCTCTAAAAAGTTAGCCTGGCTACCCATCTTTCCTGGTTAATGAGAATTTAGCGCTCATGATTGGCGTAAGCAATTATGATGCTTAAGACTAAATTCCTAGATTATTAGGCATAACAATTCTTGTCGTGCCCCTAGTCTTCAGAGGAGGCCACGTTGTTAGAGCATGGCTCGGTCAACCTCACCAAGTGTTGGTATGTCAAGCTTAGTTGTCAACTTTAGTGATCAAAACTCGACCGCTAAACAACACACAATTAGGTGAAGTCATGTGAGAGAGTTAGCTTTAGGTTGTGGAAGATTTTGGTAGGATTTAGAATCACTGGTTGAAGAGTTGAAGAAAGACTGAAGATCAAACGAAGACATCCGGCTTCATCATTCAACAGGTTAGTGAATCTAAATAACGCGATTCCATTATCTTTTACACTTGTGCTACAAAATACATAAACATAACTCTCAGCTTGAGCTTTACGTTATGACTTGATCACTTGTGATCAGTGTATCTTATGATAACTCCGCTTTACCACTTGTGGTATTAGTGTTGTAGTTATGACGTTCCAATATTGCTTAGAGCCTTCTTTTCTTCTCCGTCTCTAAGTTAATATAAAGGTTTTTCCTAAAACCTTTTTGAGTTGGATATAACAATGTGATGTTATCTCGGTAGTACTTACGAGATTTGATCCATGACAGTATTGTGTCTCTTCTTACCTAGTCTGGCTTTGTCGGATTGATTGCATATATTTATATGAGCCAATGTAAGAGAAATCGTGACTCACACTTATGTTGTGTAGACTCGAAATACTGCTGTTTAGAGATTCGAATACGACGTCCTGATTTGGCTCTGAACTCTGAAGTTCTGAATCATTCATTTGATTCTGTATATGAACATCTCGTATGCCATATCTCACTTCTAGATCTGAAACCATATTTGTGTATCTCAACTTATGAATTTTCAATGTTTGAACCTCAATGTAGGTTTTGATAAAACTTGATGTTGATTTCGAAACCATAATCTGGTTTTCGCATTCATAAGCTATTGGTCCGAAAATGTAAACATTGTGACCAATGGGATATAACATATTCGAAATAATGTTTGTGTGGATAACAGTGACTTGAGAATCGAGGCCAATGTGTCTTGACCATGTGAGATCTAAAAGGTCGAAAAGACCCTGGGGTTTCCTAAAGGTTTATGTGAACCGGGAAATATATTTATGTGCGTCGAGGTTAAAAAGCTGTGATGGTGAAACGGTTCTCGACCACATGGACTCTCAAGTTCGACACCAAACATTTGAATATAATTTAATTTGTGTTTCTTGTTTCGAAACCTTAAACAAGGTTTTGTTAAACATAATCTAGATTTCGAAACCAAGCTTTAGGTTTCGCTATATGGAAACTTGATTTGGGAACCTTAAAATAGTTTCGGTCATATAATGAACTTTAGGTTCCGAAACCTTAAATTGGTTTCTGCCAAAACTAACGTACGTTTCGAAACCTTAATATGGTTGACTCAAAATGCGTATTTTCGAAGTTCAAACTCTATCATTTTGATTTGTGCTTCAACGAATTAATGAGTTTGATATTCTCGGTTTGAAGTTTGAATTCGTTCATCTTCAATGTACAACTAAGTGAGTTTGAGTCATCATCTTGAAAATGGTTAGTCGCTCTAGTTAGTGGACACATTATTATGGATCAATATTGTACGTGATTAAATCTTCGTATGCTTTACTACTTGATCAAATATTCATTTGATTATTCATTTGATGTTTTGATTTGAATTCTTGGATATCATTAATGTGACATCTATATTGGAATCAAGAATTCTGGAGATTTAACATTTTGCTAGTTACTCGTGGAATCTCGCACCGTACTTCCAATGGTATATCTATTTGCGTGATTCGGAACGTCTGAACCTTTGTGTTCACTTAAGCTTAACACACAAGGCTTTGTCCACGTTTGTTATGATGTGTTTATGCGGAACGTTGAACCACGTTGGACCAGATCCCACTTCCATCTAGGTTCGTCTGGTTAGCCCAGCAATACCAAGGAAGTAATGTCGACATTATAAAGCTGGTGACGACATTTGGAAGTAATAATATCTAAGAAGATTTTCGAAACTCAGGACACGATTTCGAATTGAGATCTTTCCCAGGGATCATATTTGGTAAGCACCATAATTCGAATTAAATCGAAATATCCAAATATACCTATAGATATTATTTGCTTTGATTGCTCTTGGCTAAACATGTTTCGAAAATATATTTTCTTTATGGAATATATTTTTCTTAAATGTAAAATGCTAGAGTATTAGTTCTCATTAAAAGATATGAGACTAAATGGGGAATTTCAGAACTATTATGTAAATGTGCTTTGTGGAATTTCCGAAATTAAACTTTGCCTCATTTCAAAGCTAAAGCCTTAGTCAATATAAATAGGAGTGGTATCTCTCCTAAAAGCTTTATCCCTCTAACCAAGCTCTTCTTTGGAATTGATAGCTTGTGTTGCCGTTTTTCTTTTCAGTTACCTTTGAGCTTTTGCTCTTGGTATAGAATTGCGTGTAAGTCTTCTCTCGGGATCAAGAAGCCTAGAAGTACCTCTTACGGGAAACTAGTTTATGTTTACTAGTCTTCTTTGTATTGTACTCGTGTTCTGTTCTATCACGTCTATCAAACCTAACGATCTTGTTTATTCTAAGGTCCTTCTCTTCTGATATAAGGCCACTCAAGATCGTTGTGATTATAACATACTCTTTATCTATTAACATGGATTTGTCAGCAAACCGCTTTCGGTTTGTGTGCCTAACCTATAGATATTGAGTGAAATCAAGATCGTTATTATTTGATTTGTTCTTTGCAGGTACACTGTTCTTCACGGCCATATCATATCGTACTTGTTACAGCTATCTACTTGATTCCAACTGGGACGACAAGGTTTCTCTTTCGGGAGTTTAGGTTTTGAAACCTTGATCGATATCTCGAGGTGTTTATTGCCTAAGTAAACTCAATATCCTCGCTCTTGGTGTGAAACGACTTCGGTGAAATATCTGTAAGTTACCAAGGATATCATCTAGCGATTTGACCTGCCGCTATTTGGTTGTTGTCCAAAGGTTGTAATCGTCCGATTGGAGGTCGGGTAGCGATAGTCCTCGCGACGGGCTGTGAGGCAACTCTTGCGTAAGACAGTAAAGGACGTCTGTTTGCGTAAGGGAGTACATGTGCGTGACCACCTTGCTCTAGTTGGAGGCGTAGGAATACTGAGGGGAAATCTTTGTGACTAATAGTCGTATTAGGGTCATATTGTCTGCACCAGATAGTCCGAAGTCTGAGAGTAGGTGTGTTGGCGGCTTAATTCTTAAGAGTATTCAAAACTGGACTAGGTCCCGGGGTTTTTCTACGAGTTTGTAGTTTCCTCGTTAACAAAATCTTGTGTGTACTTTACTTTATTTCCGCATTATATTTGAGCCATCTTATATAATTAAAGTATCGTACTTGGTTGGTTGACATAGTCTTTCGGATTCTTGTATTGACTCCCTTGTGTGAATCAATCAGATCTGAAGGAGATCTTGTTCTTGAGTTCTTGATTACAGGAACCGGTCAAGGTTTGACTTATAGGTGGACTAAACGAAAAGATTGGTGGTGTATTTGGTACCCTAGTCTTATCACACGTGTCCGTCGAGAATTATGTATTAACAAGAATTTCCTCAAATTCCCTACTATTTGCTTCTTGAAAGCAGCTTTCTGGGTTCAAGTGTTGACTCTACCAGATACTCCGAAGAAATTAAGCAAATAATTTGAATGCGGTTATTTTACATACACAAACTGGTATTAGGCTAGAATTTCAACTCAAACTTAATCCTCCACAAGTCAGAATTCAGATACCACTATCTAATCCGGTCATGCCGAGTTTCTTTATGGAGGTTGATGGAAAACAACAGTGGGTTCAATACGTCTATACTACTTCACCCATGGACTGTGGCTTCATGTATCACTTGGAGAATGAGTGCACAGCTGATTTAACTAGGTTGCGTCGTTTCTACCCGCAATTCCCTTTTGACAGATTGAAAAACAATATGCGAAGATTTATTCGGGGTTCACTTTAATTGTCATTGGCTC
>JAJJMA010106820.1:0-12606 GCA_023529015.1 Papaver nudicaule | reverse complement strand
AGGCTAGGGATATGGACCATGCTACTAGGCTAGTGTCGTGAGATATGGAAATATGGCTAATGGCAACCAAATATCTTATCCCTATTGTAAAATAAATTCATACCTTATCTCGAGCTATTCCAGGATGCCAGAAATTGATGCAAAATTACTCCTGTGACCTCCTCGCCAAAAACCACCATCAACATTTAGTCACCTGCGCACCATGGAACCGTGAGTGTTCCAGGGTGAGCATAAGTTGATGACCTAACCGCATAGAACCCTTAACCACGAACATAAAGCCCAAACGGGGCCTAAAGACCAAGCCTGCTTAAGCAATATCCAGTCCCAAGTAGATTAGGAGTCCCAAAACCGTGTGTGTGCATATATATATATATATATATCACGCAGAGAATTTTTTTCTTTTTTTTTTTGCGTGAGTTTCCTTCTTCTTCTTCTTGAGCTTGTCCTCCCCGTTTCCCACAAACATAGAATTTTGTAGACTGGAAGATTAAGATGACTGACAAGGAATCCCACAGTTCTTCTCGTGCTGATGATGAGGCCATCTCCAACATAGCTCCAAAAGATATTCCTCATGTCAACGATGAATTCGAAACTCGTTTGGCGAGTTTAGCTCAAGTTGTAATTCACCAGAATCAAGCTAATATCCTTCCAAGGAATCCTGGCTCTCCAATGGTTATCAGCCCATCACGGGTGGCTCGCTTTTGCCTGCAGAGAGGCGACTTCAGCGCTTCCGCCATTATTTACCGGTCTCCACATAAACAAATTAACTCATGGTCTCTGTATCTCCAGAAGATGCTCAACATCCCAGACGTTAAGGCGACTTTAGAGAGCGCCAGAATCTTTTATGCTGTAAAGAGTTCGAATGCTTCCTTCGTAATTAGGGATAAACGTGCTTTGGATGCTCTTCTGATCCGTTGGTGTGATGGTATAAACTCGTTCATACTCGCATGGGGAGAGCTCGTAATTTCATTGGAAGATGTGGCAGCATTATTGCGACTCCCGATTAATGGAGAGTTCAATATTATCCTGAATGCGGATGAAAAAGAGGTGCAAGCTCAGCTAACTAGCGTTGCCAAGGCTCTGAATAAGCATGACGATGCTTATGCTTCATGGATGACTCACTGGTCACAACCCAGTAATGATTATTCTTCATTATTGCATGTTGCTGCATTCCTCTTACTTTGGCTATCAAAAGACGTCTTTGAGAACCTTCATGGCCACAAGGAGCTGAAACTTATGCTTATCCCTTATGCCCTAAGATTGGCTCGAGGTATTCCCGTACCCATTGGCTCTTTGTTTCTTGGTACCCTGTATTTCCAGCTTTCTGTTTTGTCTTCAAATATGAAACTTTCAAATGGCGCCGCCAAGATTGAGACATTCATATCAACAAACTTCATACAAGCTTGGATGTATGAGCATTATCCTGATTATGCCCCGAATTCGTCTTCTAAGGACAAATCTTCGTCAGACCATGCTCGAATTGTTCGTTGGATGAACAAGCCCATTTCGAAGGACTTTCTTGCATTCATGGATGACGAGAAAGCGGTGGTTTTTCGTCCATGGACTTCAATTCCCGAAGGTGTAGCTCAGCTTCGATCGTTTGGTGATGTTGTGAGTAATATTCCAGCAAAGATTCTTATCGCAAACGGATTTCCTACTGAAGCGGAGAAGATCTTTATGATAAGATGTTGCAGTAGTCATCTCCTCGGTATTAACGAAACAGGGCGCTATGTTACCAAAGCATATAATATTGACCGGGGAGCTCGTCAGATGGGCTTTGACCAGGATATCCCATTGCAGCGAGGTGTTGCTCCAAAGAACATGCAAGAACTTTATACCAAGGTGCTTAGTCCCGTGTTATTCCTCTGAGGGGAAAGAGTACCATCAATTACTGAAGCGGGCAGGCAATTTTGGGACAGCCAAATAAAGTCATATAGAGACTTCATGGCTTTCCCTAAAGAAGTATGCGCAGTTCCCTCCAAAAGTGACTTGGCACCGTATCCTTTGCTTAAATATCGCACTCTTAAGCGTAAAATAGGAGATATGAATGATCTGGTAATTACCTTGCACCTTTGAATTCTTGCATAATCTTGACTTATGATGATTTTGACATCTCATTCATGCGTCTTGTGCAACAACATTCGTCACCTAGCTCGAAGTGTGCCAGTTCTGCGATACAGACGTCTATATCCTTCGGTAGTCATCTTTCGGGAGAATCATCACTTTTCCAAGCTAAGAACAGATCCATGGTGGCTTCTCAAGTCCCCAATCATCTAGCAAGTGATTGGGTAAAGGTAAGACTTCATCTCGTTAACTATATCTTCACTTTTAGTAGAAACGTAAAAATCCCGTCAGATTTTCCTGTTTCGAGACGCATCACGAGAATGGCTGTAAAATCCTCATACGATGGCGGATTTCGATGGTTGACCCCAATTTAGAAAAAGGACTTCAGTATCTTTCACCTCGAAAAAGAAAATCTGAATTTCATGCATTTTTGCTCGTTATTCTATGTGTCACAAAGTGACGCAACTTCCAGGAATATTGCGGATTGCATGCTCTTCAGTAGAAAAATCATTCCGGCCAGTAGATTTCTCCAAAAATTAAGCCCTTTTAGCCGTGATAGGAAACATCCATACGAACAACTTTCGTGAAGGAAATTTCGTCATATCTCTTACGGATTTGTACAGTTTTTTTATTTTTCACTGTACTTCGTAAGAATTCAGACGTCAGAAAATTACTTCTTCAAATAACGTCGTGAATCCTTTGATATATCTTCGTTCAATGACATTTCTTCTTTATTTGATGTAGGATGGACCTTCTACAGGAGTCGAGGGGTTTTCATTTGTTCCCTTAGAGCGAAACCCGATGCTTGAAGAATCGACTCCGAATACACCACCCAAATCCACTGACATGATTACTGAGCAGAATAAAAGTGGAGACTCCACAGGGCCTAAATCCTCTGTGACACAGGTTATCTTTTGTTAACTCCTTCAATCTGGAATAAAACATTTAGTATTTTATTCTCACCTCGTTTGCTCTTGCAGCCTTCTGAGAATAATGAAGAAACGAATAACAACTACTTTGTTGGTAAGAACATCAGTGAGGGCCAAAACCTTAGTAAGGATTTTGACAACGTTGCCGACGAAAATCCGCCTATTGCTGAGGTAAATTCGATCATCTTCTTATGCTAAGCTTTCATCATATAGCTTGAAACATATTATTAAACTTCGGTTTGCCTCGAACTTTCTTTCAGCTTGTCAATAATGAAACACAAGCCTATGAGAATATCAACATTGTTGGTGTAGATGCTCCAACTATGTGGACCCTTCAGGAGTTTCCTCATGCTGGTTTGGCATATAATCCTCCCCATGAAACAATTCTCCCTGGTCATACACTAGTGGGAGGATTTAATGTCCTAGAGAGACACGTCCCACTGTATAGAAGGATATGGAATCGCTATGGTCACCTTATTATTGCTGGAAAAAGTGTCCACTTCCATACGCTCGCAGGTGTTGCAGCTGACCTTATGAACTTGATTTCGAAGATGGATGCCACCCCACTAAAAGACGTGACCAATGAGGCGCTAGATGAAGCAGAAGAGTTGATTGCTACATTCGAAAACTTCAAACCCAACTTGTTGTGGGTTCAGGCGAGAATCCAATACGTCCGAACAAGGCGTGCTGCTGTTGGCAAATTCACCCATGATTTGGTGAAGCAAGAAGAGAGGAATCATGTTGCCATGACTGAGGAACTCCGTAAGTTAACTGAAGAGGTGAGAAGAAGGCTGCTGATATTGCTCTAATAAAGAAAGCAGCTGGCGAAGGAGCAAAATCTTCACTAGATGGTTGTTTCTGAAAGGTTTCAGGAGCAAAACATTTTTCTCAGTAGAATTTTATTACTTTTATTTGGTTTTATGAACAAAGGGTTTGTAGGAATTGATTATTTTGAACTCATAGGTTTTGAATTTGAATTCTTTTTGAATTGAATTGTTAAAAGGCAAGAGATTGCTTGCACTTTTATTTTGGAGGAATTGAAAAGTACAGGAAATAAATAAACTCTAGTGAATCTTCATATCTTCTTGAGCCATTTGCCATTGACCACCATGTTTGAGAGCCTCTCATGTATTGCACTTATCATGTATCGCGCATCAGGCATGACTCGAGATATAACATAAGGCCCCTCCCAGTTTGGTGTGGACCCCGGAATAGAAGTTACTCTTCGGTTAGTGCGTCGCATAACCTTATCCCCTTCTTTAAGAGCGGTCTTAGGAACCCATGACATCTCAGGTGTCTTTCGCCTATAAGACCGTTGCTTTGCCCGGCCCCACTTATCTTGTAGGGGCATAATTCGGATGAGCCACGTGTCACCATCCTAGAAGAAGAGTAAGACAACGCCTTATGAACGCGAAGAGAACCGAAGACTAAGACTACGAACCATGGACCACCGTTCGGAGATACCGCCTCGGTCCACCATTCCGTCCGAAGAAGTTACCCAAGCTCCCCCCGAAGTGAAGATCAAGCCCGAGGAATAAGTACGCCGAAGAGATAAACCGACATACGAGAGCCGAAGTCACTTGAAGACGAGGCGCACCAAAGACCACTACACCATATTCAGCGATTAGAAACAAAATTTCGCAACGGTAATTGTGCAGTTGCGACATCGCAACTGTATTTGGTATGTTGCTAAATTTTAGCAACGGTAAGTTTGATGTTGCTAGCTACGCAACTGTCGTTCTTATGTTGCTACTTGGCAACAGTTTGGGTTTAAGTGTGTGAACCGTGTGTGTGCACGGTAACACTTTTGGTATTATTCGCACCCCTCAGATTTAGCTATGGGTATTCTGTGTACCCAAAAAGCACACTCGAGGTAAAAATAAGAGGAGAAAAAGACTTAGGTTTTTTTCATTCTCTCTTTCGTTCTTTCTTCTTTCGTTCTCTGCTTAGGGTTTTGCGAAAAAGGGCGATAGTTTAGGGTTGTTGCTACTGTTGTTGTTAGAAGTGAGATTAGAGTTCATCTTGTGCGAGAAGATTAGAGAAGTGAAGATCCATGATTCTGTTGTTACCTTAGAGAAATTAGGGTTTTTAAAATTAGGGTTCATATCTTAATCGTGTAAGTTTGTTTTTAAAGTAAGGGTTTAAGTTTTAGTTTCAGTTGATGGTTGTTTTTAAGAGAAGATTGATGGTTTCTGCTTGTTCTGTAGGTACTGCTGCTGTTGTTGTGAAATTAGGGTTTATTTGCTGCTGTTGGAATTACTCTGTAAGTATTTGATTTGCATGTTGGTGTTATGAAACTGAAATTGGGTTTAGTATTCAGTTAATTTAAATTTATGGGTTGGTTTTTATGAAACTGAAATTAGGTTATTTTTTAAGAGATTTGGTATTGGCTTAGTTTCTGTGATTTGGTATGATAGTAGATTTATTTGACAGAGTAACTTGTACAGCAGCATATAATGATTTTTGTATTGGCTTAGTTTTGATGATTTGGGTGTAACAACATAATGTCCTGTGGTGAACCTTCTGCTTCGTTCTCTAAAGAATGAAAATGGTCGTATTCAGGGATTCGGCCACCCTACCACAGGACATTGAGTGTTTTTTGATTGTTATGTTGCTATTGTAGGGTAATTCAAATATGCCATGTACTGTTGATAAGGGTTGGATGACTTTCAGACCTAAATCGGCAAAGTATATTAGAGGTGTTAGGTCATTCATACAGTTTGTCCTTAGAAATGGTGGTAACAGTACGAAGTTTTCATGTCCTTGTACACGTTGTAAGAATGGTAAAGGTTTAAAGACAATTCATGAGATTGATTTGCATTTGCTTAAATATGGCATTCTTTCAACATATACCATGTGGCGTTTTCACGGGGAAACCTTAGTAGTTAAAAATAAAAATAGTAATGGTAATACTGAAAATCTAGCAAGTGTAGCTGAGGATGTAGGTGATGTTGCTGATACTGTTGAAGTAGATCCTACTGTGAATGTTGAAGTCGATCCTACTATAGGCTTAGATGAGAATATTAGGGTTGATGAGAATGTCAATAGCAAGAAAAAACAATCATTCTACGAGCGTGCAAGAGAACCTTTGTACCCCTCTTGTCCTGAAGGTAAGACAGCACTATATGCAGCTATAAAATTGAATAATATAAAGACACGGTATGGGTTTTCAGACAATGGTGTTACTGCGCTATTAGAACTACTGAAAGAGTTGCTTCCTGCTGAAAACACGTTGCCGTCTAAGTACCATGAGATAAAGAAGATGATCCAAGAGCTAGGGATGGATTATATTACCTACGATGCTTGTGTGAATGACTGCATGTTATTTTGGAAGGATGATGATGCATTGGTGAGGTGTAAACATTGCCAGGAACCTAGGTATAAGAAAGTTTTTAATGATGAGAGAAAACTGACGCAAGTTGCTCAAAAGACATTAAGGTATTTTCCGGTGATTGCGAGGCTTCAAAGGTTTTACAGTGTACCATGGATAGCTGAGGCATTTTACTGGCATTTCAAAGCTAAGTCGGATATAAATGTGATGCGTCATCCAGTGGATTCTGCAGCTTGGCGATGTGCGGATAATTTTTCACCAGAGTTTGCTGCTGAACCAAGGACTGTTACACTTGGGATAGCAACTGATGGCTTCAACCCAAATGGATGTTTCGGTCTTCCTTACAGCTCATGGCCAGTGATTCTCTGTCCGTATAACTTACCTCCTTCGATGTGCATGAAGCGGGAATTCTCAATGCTATGTCTGTTGATATCAGGCCCAAAAGCACCAGGTAAAGATAATCTGTCTTTTTCCAGCTTATTTTGAACTTTACATATGATCCAGTGCAAGGTTTATAACTATTGACATGTGTGCGCAGGTAAAGATATTGATGTGTATTTGCAACCACTGATAGAAGAGCTGAAGGTGTTGTGGAATGTAGGTGTTCCAACATTCGATGCCTTCACCAAAACTCACTTTCAAATGAAAGCAAGATTGCTATGGGCTATTCACGACTTCCCGGCTTTAGGGACTTTGTCTGGTTGTGTAACCCATGGTTATTATGCTTGTCCTACTTGTGGAGAATACACAGTGGCTGAGTGGCTTCCTTTTAGTAAGAAAATTTGTTACATGGGACATCGAAGATGGTTGCCAGCAAAGCACAAGTTTCGAGAAGACAAAACAAATTTCAATGGAGGGGTAGAGTGCGGTGCAGCTCCATGGCCACTGACCGGGTTTCAAGTTCAAGAGAAGGTAGCTAATATCACAGTTACAATGGGTAAGGGGAAACAACCTGCAGTAAAAGGTGTGAAACGTAAACGGAAAGCTGAAGAACAAGATGATGTCGATGTACAAGATGAGGTTCAGGACCGTTCATTATACTCTCGAAGATCAATTCTACACGACTTGCCGAATTGGGGTTCAAATGTGGTCAGACATAATATAGATGTTATGCATACAGAGAAAAATATTACAGAACATATTCTGAACACACTAATGGGAAATGGAAAGTCAAAAGATGGTCCATCTGCACGTAGAGATATGGAAGCCATGGGGATTAAAAAGAAACTATGGTTGAAAGTGGATAATGTGACTAAGAAAACTACCATGGAAGATGGATCTTTTTTGATGACGAAGAAGGAGAAAATTGATTTCTGTACTACCTTGAAGAATCTAAAGGTGCCTAAGGGTTTCTGTTCCAATCTTCGCTCCTGCGTGACCGTCTCTCCTCCTGACTTAAAGAATTTTAAGTCTCATGATTACCATGTGGTCATGCAACATTTGCTTCAACTGATGATTCATCTTGCAACTTCACTGCCCAAGGATTTAAGAGTTTCTCTTCTCCGGATATCAATATTTTTCCGAATTTTGTGCGCGAAGGTTATCAACCGAGAACAGCTGTTAAGAGCTAAAGCAAGTGTGGTGGAAGCAATGTGTGTCTTAGAGAAACATTTCCCACCTTCTTTTTTTGTTATAAGTATTCACCTTATGGTGCACTTGGCAGATGAAGCTTTAGCTTGCGGTCCAGTCAGATTCAGATGGATGTATCCCTTTGAGAGGTAATTAACACAACTTGCACTGCTGGTTTTGGTTAATGATTTTTGTATACAGATTTGTTAATCTACAAGTAACTTTAATTTACATACTGATTTTTGTAGGTTGATGAAAACTTTCAAAGGTTTGGTGCGCAATAGAAGATATATTGACGGCTGCATTGCAAGAGGGTATTGTCTGCAAGAAACGAGTTTATACTCTATGGAGGGCCTGTCAAATGATGGTGATGGTACTCACAAACATACTCGACAGGCCTTTCTAGATGATGACGATGAGTTTGCAGATGAGATGCCTTTGAGTAAGCCTAAGGTTGTGACATTAACTCAAGTGCAGTTTGAACAAGCTCGCAAGTGGATTCTGTCCAAGTATGTTGGAATAAATGAGTGGGAAAGGTACATGATTTTTATCTCATATCTTATACTTAGTTATCTCTCATCTTTATACTTATAATGTAATGCATATGAAATATGGATCTAATTATTCTTGTTTTTCTGCTTGATTGTAGGAAGTATGATTTCTATGTGGACAACGCCAAGTCTTCTAATACTGAGAATATAAAGAGTTTCCATTTTTGGTTACGCGACGAGGTAATTAGATCCATGATTCTGTTGGTTTGCAACTGTATTTGGTAATTATGCTTTAAATTTGACAAGTGATTTATGTATAACATGTTCTCTTACAGTTGATAGAAGCCAAAGAGGAAAGTTCAGTACTTTGGCGACTAGTGCAGGGGCCACTCTTCAAGGCGCAGTCGTATAGAAAGTACCAAGTAAACGGCTTTGTATTCTGCTCACTCGATTACGAGGAGAAGCTGGTAACCCAAAACAGTGGTGTGTCTTTGAGGGCTATGACAGGGGATGTAGAAGTAACCTATTATGGAATCATCAGACAGATAATTGAGTTGAATTTTATGGATTTTGAAGAAACAGTTTTCTTTTGTGACTGGGTCAAAGAAGATAAGAGTAATGGCTTCAAAGTGGATCCACAATCACATGTTATAAAGGTTAATTTGTCGAAGTTGAGAAGCAATAAAAGCGTTCTTGACGAGCCTTTTATTCTTGCCTCGGAAGCGACACAAGTGTTTTATGCGCAGGATGTTACTGACGCAGGATGGTCTATTGTCTTGCATTCACAGCAACGACTAACTTCTGCAGTAGATGACCTTGAAGTTCCTATTAGTTATCAGTCTGTCTTTACAGACAATGAGAGCTTAGAGAAACTTATTTGTGTGGATTCTATAGTTTAAAATGTTAGGGTCAATGCGTTATAGTTAGCAAGTTTTCTTTCTTTATGAAAAACTTAAGTCTGTCAACTTATTTGTGATATTTGTGCTCTTTTGCTTATGAAGTGAAGTATTGTGTTTTATTAGCATGCTAGCTTTATTGCTTTTGTGAAGTTTTGTGATCTTTGTGATCTTTTATGTCTTTCTCTGTGGCTAACTGTTGTTTGCAGGCAATTATGGCTCAAGTGGAGGTAGATGAAAACGGACTACCCATATCTGCCAATGCAACTTTAATGGGCCATCACAGGGGTAACTTGATTCGCACTCATGTCCCTATCTCCTACAAAACCTGGAGGCATGTGCCAAGCAAGTACAAGGAGGATGTCTGGAGAGATCTTAAGGTGCAAATTCCTGAAACTAGTTTTTGTTCATACATACATACATCTGCATTTATGTAACTAGTTTATGTATCTGTATTTGTTTAAGAAACCTATCAAATACCTGAAACTTCAAAAGAGCTTATGATCAAAAACATGGCTGATCCTTGGAGGAGGCTCAAGTTTGAGTGTCGAAGAGACTATTATGATAAGCGGAATACACATGAAGAAAGACTTCTCTTTGTTCCTCCAATCATAAAAGAAGAGGACTGGATAGTTTTCTGTGAGAATGAGAAGGACCCGAAGCAACAACAAAGCAGAGTCTCACACAAGAGGAAAAGGAAACAATATAAGTACACTCACACCTCCGGCCGCAAACCTCATAGTTTGGTGAGAGCTGAAATGGTGCGTATCTTTATTCCTAATATGTTCTATTCATTTATGAAGCTCAATACTACAAAATAACTTGAAGCTCATCTTATTTGTAATTTCAGGAAGCAGCGAACCCAGGAGTGGTAATCACCAACTCTGCTGTGTGGCTTGAAACTCACAAACAAGCTGGTGGAAGCATTCTACCTTGTGCACAGCCATACTGTGTAAGTCAGACTAAGCATCTTCCATATTTTTAATGTCTTACTTGTACATTAATCAATGATTACAGCCTATTATATCTGATATCAACATTACAGGATGAGCTTAAGCAGGCAGAGTTAGAGATACAGGAAAAACTTGATGCGGGAGAAGAAGTAGATGAAGTAGATCCTTTGTTTAAAGCATTTGGAAAGGATACAAGGGGAAGGGTTCGTGCTGTTGGACCTATCTCCCGTACCCAATATGATTTATCTGCTCCTGCGCGTGCCAAAGTTGCTGAATTGAAGGCTTCGGATAGGGAGATTAAACATCAGGTGAAAGATCTAGGTGGGAAGATGGAGATTCTGATTGAAGGGTTTGGCTCATTGTGTCACATTATCAAAGAAATGAAAGCTGGAAATGGCTCGTATATTGGTTCAAACGGCTTAGGGGCTTCGCCAAATTCACCATCTTGCTCTGGTACACCTGCTCAGTCTCACCATGGTTCACCTGCTCATACTGATTCTCCTGCTTACTCGGCTTCAGATGCTCGTGGAAAAGCTATTGCTCACATAGGTTTTGATTCTCTATCACCTGCTCTATCATTAGTTGATGGTGGTATAGTTGGTGCTGGTTCGTCGAGCACGCCTAAGATTTCACTTTTGAACATGGATGAAGAAGTTATTGCTAAGGGTACAGTTTGTGTTGGTAGTTTAGCCCTTGTTGCTCATGGCTCTCCCGTATCGCCTAATCATGTGAAGGTTTTGCTGGATGAAATTCTGCTTCCAGAGGAGTTTTGTTCAAAAGCCAACAGGCCTGCGAGGACTTTTCAGGATATTGGAGTTGGAGGATTTGTGGTTCATCCAAGGTCATCCAGCAGATATGATTAGAAGAAGTTTCTTTTTTGGATATCTATGCCATCTAATACTGCATGTATAAAGCAAAACATATATGGCTTCTACTACTTCTACTGCTAGTTTTTTTTTGTGGATGTTCTAACTTTTAGCATATGTTGCTGAACAACTCAGAAAAGGCATATGTGCCTAGCTTAGGGAAACTAACTCTTATACTTGAGTTCCCACTATTTTGGATAACACTTTTTGGGTTTTAATATAATGTTCTGTCATTTTCATTTTATTTGTACATGTTTGTCTTGTGTTATAATGTGATGGTGTAGGTGATTGCAGTTGAGGTTCACTGAAGCGGTAGTAGCCACCCGGGGGAACAACAATCCCTGGTAAGTACTTATCTAGCTACTTTCATTTGTTTTTGCCTCTGATATTGATCAATTTGTTGTTCTAAGTTAAGGTTTCTGAATATTGGATACAATGGTTAACAATTGCAGGGATATCATGCAGTTTCAGCTATATGGAAGGTACAACAAAGCCAAGGCCTTACTGTGCAAATTCCTTAACCTTATTGATTTGAGCTGTATTGACTGTCCCTTTCTATATTGAAGTATGTATGCAAATGGTTGTGCTACATTTTACAGTAGCAAGGGACAATCAATACAGGTTTAAATTCTTAAGGTTGTTACCATGTCGACGGATGTAGCTTTTCCTTTGCAGCGCTCATTTCGACAACTTCGGCAAAGACAGGTATCTCGACTTGTCTACCTTTTTTTTCTTTTTCATCTCTGTAACTGTGATGTGATATATTACACATTGAATTCATCATGTAGTTCATCATTGAATGTGATATGTGGAATTCATCATTGTAGTTCTATTCAAGTTTATAATTTTGATGTATATATATTGAATGAGGAGAATGATTGTGAACAAATTGATTGATTGAATGAATGAAACAATTGTTGGGGGTTTGGGTAACTGCAGGGTGAAATCACAGCAGGGTAAATATTGGGGGTAAAAAACAATTAAAAATATTTTTTTTTTCCTGGTAAAAAATACGCAACAGAAACTTTATGTTGCTTAATTTGGTCTTCGTTGACCAGTCAAAGTCTAGCAACAGAAACTTTCTGTTGCTTAATTTGGTCTTCGTTGACCAGTCAAAGTCTAGCAACGGTGATCAAACTGTTGCTAAATTTTCACCATGGTAAACTGAAGTCAGTCTTGGCTGACTGAGTCAAGTCTTCGCAACAAATGGTAAAAATTTAGAAACGGCCAAACGCTGTTGCTAGTAAAAATTGTAGCAACAGAACTCCAGCCGTTGCCAAACTGTTGCTACTAAAATTAAGCAACGGCAGCATTACCGTTGCTAAATTTCGAAACACCGTGTTTAGCAACGGCTCGCTGGTGTTGCGAGTCCACTACGCAACTGAAACTGGCTGTTGCATCCAGCCAAATATGGTGTAGTGGACCTACTTTACTTAGTAGCTAAGATAAGGGCATTTGTGTAATTATCCTGTAAATTTCCTCTATATAAAGGAAATATCTCTTAGGA
>JAJJMA010106810.1:0-11029 GCA_023529015.1 Papaver nudicaule | reverse complement strand
CCTTTTTGGTTACTTTAGGATTCAAATATTGAAATAACAAATCATTACCTCTTCGTGGACGAACTTGTTCTTACCTATATACTATATTATTACATATTGTGAAGGTTTAGGACTTAAGTATATTTGTGCGGATTCGACACGCATTACTAGTTGATTAGGTTGCTTGAACGAAATCAATATTTAAGCAACGACCCGAGTACAGTTCAGAGAACCGAACCCCAACAAGAACAAGTTCTCGTAGATCTCAATAGAGATGGATTCACTCAAGGGTTAAAATCAACAAACTTGCAATACTTTGATTATATAGATCAGAGACAATATTATGCGGAAGGAAAAAAGTAAAGCAAGAAACTAGAAGTTTTGTTAACGAGGAAACCGCAACCAGCAAAAAAAACCCGGGACCTAGTCCAGATTTGAACGCACACAGTATTAAGAAAATACAGACGCTAGCCTACTCTCAGACTTTGGACTGGAATTATCGAGACTGAATTAACCCTCTAAGCAACTCAGCTACCGTTGTGCTCCTACGTCTCTTGACTCCCAGCAGAAGCTTACGCACTTGATTCCCCTAGATGACGTCCTTTACAGGCCTAGGTATTCTCCACTTCCCTTCGTGAAGACTAGCACTACCCTGCCTCTAACAGGACGCCTGGTGTACTCGATTGTCTTTCAACAAGATTACGATAGTTGATTTCTTTTAGACTTAAAGTCAAGGTTAATGGAAATCGATATATTGATTAGGGATTATTGATTTAGCCTAAACAGTTTTACCTCATAACGCGTGAAGAACTTAGTATTCAACCTAGTTCGTGAATTGCGTTATGGAACTTCAAGGACATAAAACACCGAGTGCAGCCTTACGAAGTTTCTATCAAAATCTTTGGTCCTTTTTGACTGAATTGATAAACAAATCAATCGACCTGAGATATAGGATCAGAAATATTAATTTTGACCTGTGATTCACGATCCTCAAGTGAAGTCTTTCAAGTAGTTGTAGTCCAAGATAAGGACTTCGAGATGACGACCAACCTTATGCAAGGATCCACAGATGTGTAGAGGATTGAATTTGTATCTTGTAGAAGGTCATCTATTTATATTGATCATCGAGGGAGGCTTTTCTTTAAAGTTAAGCAACCTTGAGTGAGGCTCAAGCAAGTTTCCGAACTTAGAAAAGTCCATAGGCTTGCGTTGAGGTCCGACTTAATCTTCTTCTAACCCGTTGGTTGAAAACCTAAAGGTTGTGAGAAGACTTGACTTGACCTAATCGAAGGATGAAAATGGCTAAGCAATGTTGGCCATGCTAAGGAGTACATGTAAGAGTACACGAACCTAAAGAAAATTGTGGACAAGATCTACATGGGTCACATTGTGAATGAGTTCGAAAATCCAAATACAATAGACATACTTTACTATCTTATAAGAGCTTATCCACATTTTATCGTGAATACTATCGCTACCCGACCTCCAACTGGACAACTATATTCCTTCTGATACCTTCAACCAATACGACAAGGAAAAACTGCATGATTTACGATTTTCTCAATAACCCAATATCAACGATATTAAAAGTGGTTCTTTACCAAATCAAGGCTCTTTCGTTTATCTTGTAAACACCTAGATATAAGTACAAGGTTAGTATGTCTAGCAAAACTCCTTATTAGTCCCAGATATAATCAATTCAATGATAACAAATATGACCTTGAATAAATCAAAGTACTTTCGATACAAATCAGATCCAACCAAAAAATTGGCTTGATTCAATCTATCAGGTTAGCACACGAAACAACGTTCGGTTACAAATCCAGGTCGATATATAATCATGTACAGTACTTCAACACAATCTTGAGTGGCCTTATATCAGTGTAACTGCTAGAAATTTACTAGACTCAACTACCCCGAGATATTTATACTCATGTGCACTAAACCCGTATCATAAGACACTACTCCACTATTGGTGGTTCCGCACAAGGCTAGAAAAACACCAGTTGAACACTAAGCCAAAGGCCCAAGACAAGATATAGAAAAACTCCGTATTATTTTAACACCAGTATGAAATCAGTCAGGAATCTGATGGACCTCCCTTCCTTTCCTTAAGCGAAGTAGTCATTTATTTATAAAAGATTACTGAGGACAGACCCTCAGTGGTCCAGTGCTTTTTGGCCTAATTGTTAGGGCATTGCCCGGTCAAACCCACTGGCGTTGCTATGCCAAGCTAGTTGTCACTATTAGGTGTCAAAACACAATTCTTGATTTAGTATACTATAGTTTAGATTTCGGAATTGGGATATAAACGAAGTAGCAGAGACCTTGAAGACGAAGACTGCGTTTACAAAGAAGACATCAAATATTCTTCATCGACAAAAAGTTAGTAGGAATTATGACTTTATATGGAATTTCTTTTATTCTACTTATTCTATCTTTTGAAATAGTCGGCTACTTTAGTACAGATATAGCGATTGAGATTTGTACTCTTGTCTACATAACGATGAGATATGTTGGTATGTGTTCCCACCATACTAAGGTTACAAGGTGAATGAGATAGATTCAATACATTATCCGTAGCAATGGTTTGCTTGCAAATCACATGTAGAAATCTGGGTGAATGAGATAGATTCAATACATTATCCGTAGCAATGGTTTGCTTGCAAATCACATGTAGAAATCTGGGTGAATTTAAAGGAGTACTCTAGAGCGGAGTCCATGCATTGATTATAGCTGAGGGCGTCTCACATGTCTAAGTACTGGCCCATCCCATAACTTCCAGCAGATCAATTTTAAACCCTAATCTGAGTGACGGTGGTTCACGATCCGGTTCGTGAACAGTGGCTCTGAAAATTTCTTCTGAGTCCCAAAACGTTGATTTGCACACGTACATGTGCGTGAACCACAGATTCAATGCATTTGTCTGGAATTCAGACGGACGGTTCACGAACTGTCCCAGTGAATATTCTGCGGGTTTTTCACGCGGGTTAAACAGTTAACTCCTTATCTCTTAGTTGGACTTAGTTTATCATGAAATATCTTCTGTAGTCTATCTAACGAATCTCAATGAGTCAATAAGATAAAGGTGTTCTCATGGTCATTGGATTTCTATCTTGAAGTGGTTAAGAGCTAACAAACCACTTGGCAGATAAATGTTAAAAGAATTCCAATTGAGATTAACCTACGGTTTCTTTGTGTGCAAGTCAAGAAACTGGCACGTTTTACAAGGGCACTTGCTAACTTGTAGGTTAAGAAATCTGTTGTTTTATCTCAAAGCAACTTATCTTATTGAGAGCTATAAATAGAGGATTAAAGAACGAAAACCACAAGCATCAAGCATACGTGAAGTTACTATGTGGAATTGATCGTAAACTCTTTGCACTTCCGTGTAAGCTTGTTGTGGTAGTCATCCTCTATTAGGTAGCAGTTCTTCTATGGGATTGACTCAACGACTATAAAGACTTCTCTTGAAAGTTAGAAGCATAGGTAGGCGATAACGTACCTTTGTGCTTGTTATCAGATTAACCTGTAACCTTGGTAACCTGATCACGTTCTTGTCTATTCTACGGTCTTTCTCTTCTGCAATAAGGCCATTCAAGAACTGATACGTTACATACAAGGTTGAAGGAAGCAACGTACGGCTGCACTCGGTGTTGTAAGACCTAGTTAGCTCCAGTTGTGTAAGTTTCTTAAGTGATTCTTTTCACAGTTGAGGTAAAGACAAGTTGGGCATAGTTTACTCGGTTTACTTGTCAGCCCCCGATTGTAACGTAGATTTTCGTATGACGTGGAGTAATCCGAAGGAAGTCAACTTACGTATGTTAAACAAAAGAGGACAGTTCGAAACATACAGTCAATAACTAAGGTTGCAAAGACGGAATTGTTGACATAAGCCTTTAACAGCGGTTAAAGAAACTCCTAGGCCTGTAAAGGACGTCATCTAGGGGAATCAAGTGCGTAGGGTCTTGCAGGATCCAAGAGACGTAAGGAGTATGATTGTAGCCAATTCGCTTGGAGGGCTGGAGTTGGTCTCTGCTACATCCCAGACTGAAGTCTTATAGTAGGCTAGCGTTTGTAGACTGTTAGTACTGTGTGGTGTTCAATCTGGACGAGGTCCCGAGGTTTTTCTACAGGTCGTAGTTTCTTCGTTAAAAAAGTCTCGGGTGTCTTGTGTGCTTTTAATTTCTTTATTATATCTATAATTATATAATTAAAGCAAACACAAGAAGTACGTTATTCGTAACCGTCGAGTAAGTCCATAATCCATCCAGGGGATTTGCCAAGACTTGTCTTGAGTTGGACTAATCACTTGTGATCTTACTCCGGTTAACAGATTTGGATATTGATTTTTGAGATCGTCCATATCTCACCATAAGAATCTCGAGCCCAAACGAAAAGTTGGTTGTATTTTGGTACCCCTGTTTTTTCAATTGTATCAGTATCGGTAAACACATGCAAAGGCGTAACTGTTTGCGTTTATCGAGGTTTGTGAATATGGATCCTAGTACTAAAATAACATCAGAAGACACCACTCCAACTCGGTCATGCACATATGATGGAACACCAGCTTGTGAAGAACAACCAATAGAAGTTATGAAACTGAGTAATAATCCTTACTCTTTCATTCTATCAGATGACTCTGATTCAGAACTTGAAAGACATGCAGCTAAGGAAAGTAGTGGACTCATTAGATTCATGAAATATCAGGCATCTGAAATTTCACGACTGAAGGCCAAAGCAAATTCACTTTTGGATAAGGTCAATAAACAAGAATCCTTGGTTATGTCCCTAACCACAGAGATCTCACTACTAAAGAGGGAAGGTCATTCATCTGACACAACACTGAAAATTGACGACTTTCAGAAACCCTCTTCCCCAGGCACTGACAAGTCTGAACTTATGATTGCTCATGAAAAAATAGAAGACTTAATGGGAGAAATTGATCGGCTCAAATCAATCTCTTGAAAATCCAAAGAAAGTCAGTCAGAAAAGACATCAAGAACTCGTCGCAGCAAAACTGTTGGAAAGAAGGTGACATCTTCTCACACCTCTGATAAGGTGACTAATTCCACTCATCGTTCTGATGATAACAGTACCCACAAAAAGAGTTTGAATGAAGGTAAAAAACATGAGAAATCATGCGGTTTCTGTAAAAGAAAAGGACACCTTCAGACTGAATGTAATAGCCTAAAGAGGACAAGACGAGTTGATCAACTCCAGCACACACTAAATTTTATTCTAAAAAATGTGTCTGACCTCTCTAATCCATATTCAGGGACAAGGAATAAGGCAATTAAGAGAATGTCTTCACCTATGACTGAAAATCATAGTAGAGCTATTCCATACTCTAGAAGGAAGAAACCTCAAGAATTGTGGAGCATGATGCCATTCTCATCTATGCCACTAAGAGGTGGATTCCTAAGAGAGAAAACTCTGAGATCAATCAATCTCGATTCTCCAATGAACTAATAAGCCTGAATAATATGAACAAGATGTCGTCAGGATATACTATGCTCAACAAAGACCTTGTTAAACAGGTGCATGGAGCTAGAAAGCTGTCTAGAGGATCATTAGATACAAAGACATATCTTAATGATAACAACTTCTATGATAACTTTGAAGAAAAACAATCGAGGAGGTCTATACGAAGGTTCCGACCTGGTGAGCACCCACTACACACCAGATCCTGCCATGTGCAACACCTCGATTTTTTCATATCCGTTGCACAAAATACGATATCCGTTGCACATATTAAGTGTAAACATAATAATAATTACCAATAAATGGGCAACGGTTTATTTTTAATGTGCAGCGGATATAAACGTTTCACACATATGGTGGTTTTGTAATATAAATTTATTTAAGGGTTTTTACCCACGAGAAATAAAAACATAACAAAAGTCCTAATAAACCTAAGTGTTATCCTCGACTATCTCTCTCCTCACTCGACTTCACCTCCTCCTCACTTTCCATCTCTCGCGAGAAAACCAGTGGAAAAAAAAACACCAAATCTTCCAGAAAGTGATAAAATCACTTGGAACCAATTCAATCAGCACCCAAGCTACCACAAATCCATACCCAACTTTCAGAAATTCAAAAACCTAACCCTAAAAATTCTATTTGGGGCTAAAATTGATTCCAGAGGTAAACAACTTCTGATTTTTTTAGAGTTTTGATTTTATTCGAGTTTGATTACTCATGTGTTTGTTATTTACAGATTTGGTGGTTGATAATCGAAGGTGCAAACTGTTTACACAGGTAAAAAAAAACCAATTTTTTAGGGTTTTGATTTTAGGGTTTTCATTCTAATGAATTACTAATGAAGCATATAAGTGCTCTGAAGCAGTGGAAAGGGTTCTAGGCAAAACTCAATGTATTGAAACTCTTTGCTCTCAAGTGTTTTTGATGATTTAAGATTTTGATGATTGTGTTTTTGTGTGTTTCAAGTGTGGGATTTAACTTAAGTACTAGTTCTTTGATTTGGGTTTTTAAGATTTTGAGAAATTTAGTGTTTTAAGATTGAACTCTTGTATCATCCAAATTATTTTTGAATTATATGTTTAATCTTGGATCTGTTTGGTTTGAACCTTGTACTGATTGCATATGATACACACAGTTGCTTTTCCACAATATCGAACTAAAGCATTGGACTAAAGCATTGGACACAATTGCAGGGAAACCCATTGGACTCACTAAAGTAACAATCCAATTTACTTGTAGTTGTCGTAGAGTAAGTCTATCGAACTCACATATTCTCCCATTTCTTCACTTACTGAATTTTATAACTATGACATTTGATGTGATTGATCAGTGATACACTTTTAACACTATGGCATATGAAGTGATTGATCAGTTATACATTTCGTTATAAATTCTTCTGAATGAGTAAAACATGTCATCCTATCTTTTTGTTAGAAGTGCAGGAAGCAGCCTGACATTGGAAGTTATATCTGGTCCATCTCGTGGGACTCGTCATTACTTGCAGTCCACAGATGCTTCAAGACTTCCCTTGACCCTTGGAAGAGTTTCTCCTAGCGATCTGTTGCTAAAGCATGGGGAAGTTTCAGGGAAGCATGCCCTGGTCAAGTGGAACTTGAATGTAAGTCCGACGCTTATTATTTATGCATATATGCATGTTCCAGGAATCTGACTTCTGCTTTGACAGAAGATGAAATGGGAGCTAGTGGACATGGGTAGCCTTAATGGAACATTCTTGAACTCTCATCAAGTTGCACGTCCTGATACCAGAAGTACACAGTGGAGTGAACCGGTCGAGCTTGCTACTGGCGACATAATAACTCTAGGAACAACTTCAAGAGTAAATGTAACTCTGTTACAATATTTTAATTTTTGATATTGTGCAATGGCATCTCCTTCGTTTCTGGATGTAGAAACCAAACCAGAATTAGTAGTAGAAGATCATCCATTTTCAAGCTTGACGGAGTTGGAAAGCTGTAATTTTCCGGAAGAAAATACTAGACTTGCTGGAGGAGGAGGTTCGTTTACCATGTCGTTTATGGACATCATGATACCAGTTTCCGGTGATCCTCAAGGTTTGATTCTTCGTTCGTCTTCATGTATAAGTTAGTTTTATGCATGTTCTGTTTCTAATTTACAAGATCTGTTTGTTTTTATGGCATTTTTTTTATACAAATGTGCCGAGGAATACTAATAAACTACTAGTATTCTAATTTTTACTTTGATCAAGAGAGTCATCTTAACTATGTAAATGCATGCAGTAGTTGCCATTACAGACCAATTGAATTGTATATGCGTGTGTATGTTCATGATGTCAGATTATACTTTCTAGTGTCTTGTGGTACCAATGTTCAATTGGTACAACACATATGAAGTTTCTCTCTGTTCCATTAATAATTCCATGTTCCGCCGTGACCCCCTGCGACGCCATGGATTCGTAGGAACATGACTTTAGTTGGATCTCATCTGCATTGGAATCCTCTAACATATACATAAAATTGATAGATACTCTTATGTCTAATATGATATGGATATATGCCGGTAGCATTACGCCTTTCTGCTGCTTGTTGATGTTGCATTTATGTGTCTGAGGGCATGTTTGACTACATGCTTGTTTTCTTATGCTGCACTTGTATCCTTGTTAGCAAATTCGCGAATTTTTCCCGAATTATTCGTGAATCTTGACGAATCGCGAATTTACGCATTAATGCGCCGTTCAAACTCAACCCCGTACTAAATACGTGGCTTTTTTCACCAAACCACATTATTCGCGATTTATACGGATTTTTAGAAAAGTCGCGCACAATTCGGTTAGGTTTATTTCTTAGCTTTAAAAAGAAAAATTTCCTTTTTTTTCTATTCCTAACCTTATCTTTACTCTCACAGTCTCACTCCCACCACAGAAGGCGGCGAGAAAAGGGGAAAAAACCCATTCCGTCTTCTTCTCACTTCTCAGTTCTCACTGTTCTCAGTACCTAAGCTATAATCTCGCGTGTAATCAACAGCTCGAGATTTCTCCATATGTAATTTTCGTTTTTTGGCTTGTTTTTGTTTAATTATTGGTTGATTTAGGTTGTTATTAACTTATTTGTGGGTATGGTTTTTTAGTTTGGGTTTGGGGGTTTAAGTTTAACTGGTTAAGAATCCTAATTGTAGAAAATGAAGAAAAAAGACAAGTTGTGGGATGTTTTCATCACAACTGGTTGCAAAGTATTTGTAAAATTGTCTGAATGAATTGTGGGATGTTTTCATCACAACTGGTTAAGAATCCTAACTGGTTGATTAGATTAGATTTGTGTTTTTATTGGTTTGTGGGATGTTTCTGATTGCAATGTGTTTGTAAAATTGTCTGAATGAATTTCTTGTGTCTAATTGTAGAAAATGAAGAAAAAAGACAAGTTGTGGGAATATGCTGAAGATTTGAATGGTCGTTTCAAATGTAAATTCTGTAACAAAGACTTTTCCGGAGGTCTAACGAGAATCAAGTATCATTTAGCTTGTATAACAGGGCACGATGTTGCTATATGTCTATCTGTACCGGAAGATTTACAAGCAGAAGCAGTTCGTATTGTTGGTTGCAAAAAAGCAAAGTCATCTAGTTCAGGTAGTATTGGTTTTCAAGGGGATGCATTTAGTAGCGCTTCTGATGATCAAGGTTTGCATTAAACTTCAATACCTACAATAATCGACAGGAAGAATAAAGAAATGGTGGATATGAAGGTATCACATTGTTTCGTTGCTAATAATATTCCGTTTAATGTTATTGTACGAGTAGAAAATCTGCATAGGTACTCAGGGTGCCAAATCCATCAGATCTACTCGTACATACAGTTTAAGTTGAGATTCAATGGTGCGAAGACCACAAGAATAGCACCGAAGGTACTATGAACAGTAATTAGAGACCAAATTTATAAGAATAAAGGCAAAATATAAGAAGACTTTTATGTATTTCGATGTTGTGATTACATGAATATAACCCTAAGGAACCAGAGGAGATAACAAACCTAATCTCTCTCTTGCTACTTAGGCTCAACCCAAAAAGAATCCAACCCTTACAACGTTTTCCATGCTCGCCTTATATAGGCCGAGCTTGGGTGGTTTACAGCTAATAAAGACAAAAGACTCAATCGTGGTGGTGTCAGTCCCTGTCGAGTAAGGCGGTTTATTCGCTGTCACTCCGTGGCTGAGTCTTAGGCTTCGTTCCTTCGACAGAAGTCCGAATCCTTCCCATCCGAATCTTTGCTTCGCTTGTTACGTAGCTTGTTCCTCTTTAGGCTGGTCCGAGATCTCGCTGTTGGTTCTCTCAGCATGGTTAGACCTCCTGGATGCGAGACACGTGTTCCGAGGGGTTTTACCCCCTACAGTTTGCCTCTTTCCTTATCTGAAGATCGAAGAAGTTCGGAGAAGGAAACTATTTGGGATTTTTCTTCCGTTCGACATGTGTCCGGTATTTTAACTTCTTTGGCCGACACCTGTAGCTTTTAATGATGCTGAAATCCCCACTCCTTCTACCTTTTACCGGCTGTGCCCGTCTCGTGTCCTTATTTAAACTTTGTTTGCCCCTTCTCTTTCCTTCTTCAGTTTCTGCAATTTTCTTAGTGTTTTTCGATCTCCTCTTGTTGGATCTATTGTCTTTCAGACTTCCGCAATTTTTTACTTTCTCCCTTGTTTGTTCTTCCTCTGAATTATTTTCAAATTCCTGAAGTAGTTATGCAATCTGGTGGTGAATCTTCTCGAAAGATGGTTAATCTTCAAGAATCCTCTTGGGAAGAAAGAGCCAAGGCTTACGGCTTTGATGCAAGTCTTTTCTCTTGTAGGAGTTTGGGCAAGGTCGATTTATCTCCTGAATTACTTTCTTCTCATCAGTGCAGTAACAGAAAACTGATTGTTTCCGGCGAGCAGCTTGGTTCCGGTCTCCCGATTCCGTTATATGACCCTGAGAACCCTCTTTTTTATGAAATTTTTTCTCGAATCAATCCTCCCTGTGGCGTGATGCAACTGGATGGAAATTCTATCTGAATCATTCGGGAGTGGGTGGCTCGTTCGACTGGTAAATCCTTTTATTATGAAAAACTTCCTGAGGCACTCAAACGTTCACCCGATTTTTGGACTGCCGAAAACTTTTTTAAATACTATAAAACAGAAGAGGGCTTGCCTGCACCGATGGTCCCCTGGGGCATAAGCTTGGTCAGGACTTTTGATGCTTCGCATGTTATGAGCGATGTGTATTCTTCTGGATCTGCAGCAAATACACTCCTTTGCTCTGACGAGGCGTGGTTTTCTAAGCCTGTTCTTATCGAAGGTCCCGTTCTTTTTGGTTACGAAGATAAAAAGAAAAGAGTCGAACGAATGAAGTTCAGAAAGGATCACAAGTTTTCTGTTGTTGAATTTTTCAAAATTCACTTCTCCGAGGAAAAGCGCAAAAGATTTCAGGAAAAGGTGATTGCTGCCAAAGAAAAGGTACTTCGTATGACACGTGTGTATATGTAGGTGCGTATCTCCTTACTGTTTTTCTGATGTGATCTTCTTTTCAGAAGTCTGAGTTGGGAAGCCCGCAAGTTCGGGAACA
>JAJJMA010106799.1:0-13738 GCA_023529015.1 Papaver nudicaule | reverse complement strand
TAGCTCTCTCCCTCAGGAACGAACCTGCTTATCCAATACTATTATTTAGTGTAGAGAAGTAAGGAATATATTTTTGTGTGAGTTCGGCACTCATCAGTGAACAATTTCTTGTTCACCTTTGGTGGTTAAAACATGATCTCCTACATCACTGGGTTTTTCACCAGAAGTAGCCTTCGGCTTAGAGTTCTTTGCCTTACCCTTTTTCCTGTTTTTCATCAGTAACCCAAGCATCTCATGATGTGATAGCATCATACCAAGCATTTTTTGGTTAAATGATACAATATTTTTCATGAATTCTCTTTGGGTGGCCTCACTAGGGTGATCATTCCCTTTGGCATTTATTGCTCTACCAATATTCTTTGGTATCCACTTTTGAGTGGTCTTAGGAGCAATAGGATCTTTCTTTCCATCTTTCTTAACAAGATTACTTGAGAGAAAATTGGATTGAACATTCTTTTGCAAGTTAGTCGATCTCCAATTGGGAACATCAAATCTAGTCTTCGCATTTACAAAGTGTTCTTTTCCCTGACGATTAAGAGAGAACTTTGTAGAGCATTTATAGGCAGAACTCAGTTTATCATGAGACTGCTTTTTATGCCTAAAGGATGGACGTTCACAACCTGCATGTAGATGATTAGCCTTGTTGTTCGATCAAGATTTTGATCTCCAGCACACTTGCGTCATTACAAATGTTGGCTTTTTCGTTCCTTTTACGGAATCTGCATCTTATTTTCAAGTGACCTTTATTACCACAATAAAAGCAATGTTTGGTAACAAAAGGAGTGGGATGCTCATTATTACCTGGATATTGTCTAGCTTGAAAGGCTTTGCTCTTTTTATCCTTAACTTTTGGTAGAGGTATTTCACTTTTGGAATTTGTAGTAGCCTTCGGTTGAGAAGAATCTTTAGCCTTGACAAATTTCACCTCTTTGTTAATACTTTGAACGTCTATTCCTTTATAGCCCAATCCTCGTGTGTCACGATGATTTTTACTCGCTCCTAACATCAAGGTTAATTTGTCCGAGCTATGTTGAACTTATTTAAGTTCTCTTTCAAACTCAAGTTCTCTTCTTCCAACCTTTTGATCTTTTCATAAGCATTAAATAGATCATTCTTAGATGAATCACTGTTCTTAAGATTATCTAGTTTAGCTTGAAGAAGTATTTCTCGATCATGGCCTTCATAAATTAGTAATTTGAGACTTCTAATTTCTTCGTTGTGATCGGTTGTACCATTAGTGTCAAGTTCCTTTTGCAAGGTAACATTTTGACAACGAAGTCTGTCATATTCAACCTTTTTACAGAACAAGGACCTCTGGGCTTCTGAAAGTTTCAGATAGCATCCCTTGATGAGGTTATTCGTAACAATATCTTCATGGTACACTTCTTCATCAGAGTCAGAACATGTGTCCTGATCAGAGTTCCCAGCAGCATAAGCTACATTATTTGTCTTACATTCTTGAACGACATTTGACATATCATTAATAATTGCAATGTAATCTGGATTCTTTTTTGCATCTTTGGTAGGGCATTCCGAGGATTTATGCCCAAAACCAAGACACTTGAAGCATTGAACATTATCATCAACACAATTGAGTGTCTCCAAAGAGGAAGATGATGTATGTCTGGATAAATCCTTTTTTCGTTTTATAAGAAGGTGAGAGGAATTATCCCAATGCTTTATTTGTGATTCACTAGGTTTAGATGTACCAGTACGGTTCACGAACCATAGGGCAATACCTATCTCTTTTCTCAGGAGATTTCTGACATGTTGTGTGATTAAGGACATTAATTCCTTTTTGAAACGATCATCACACATATCAACCTGGAAAGTGTTGATTTTGTCAGAAGAGGTACTGGGAGGGATAACGGCTTTTAAAGCAATTGATCTATTTTGCTCATGATCAAAGACTTTAAGTTTACTAACAAGGTCACTTCTTGTTATTGTTAAGTCGTGTACTTCTTGGATGGCATGTTTCTTTGATTTGTACCTTGAGGGTAAGGACCTCAGAATTTCACGCACAATGTCCCTTTTTGGAATAGAATTTCCTAAGGTGTGACAGGCATTCACTATTTCAGACAATTTGTGGTTAAATTCTTCCAAGGTATCATCCTCAAGCATTCGAAGGTTTTCCCAGTCAGACATAAGGGTTTGAAGCCTTGCATTCTTTTCTGCGGCGTTCCCTTCGAATACGTTCCTTAATCTATTCCAAGCCTCGTGAGAGGTTTCACATGTGGCGAGAGTTTCCACGTCATCATAAGCCGCTATGTCTTTGAGGAAAGATACCTCACCATCTAGAATAGTTGGTGGTGTATATCCTCTCTTGACATAAACCCAAGTTTTGAAATCCTGGGCTTGCAAAAACGATCTCATTGCAGTCTTCCACCATAGGTAATTAGTGCCATCAAACTTTGGTGGTACATTACAAGCTCTTACGCTTTGTTCCATAACTCACAAGCCGCGATAAACACAGACAGTTACGTCTTTTATGTGGTCACCGGCTCTGATACCAATTGAAAAAGCAGGGGTACCGAAATACAACCGACTTTTCGTTTGGGCTCGTGAGACTTATGGTCAGATCTAGACGATCTCAAAAATCAATATCTTGATCCGTTAACCTGAGTTTGGATCATAAGGATCAGTCCAACGCAAGACAGGGTCTTGGTAATACCAAGGGATGGATTGAGGACAACGACCAGGTTTATTAATAACGTACTTCTTGTGTTTGCTTTAATTATATAATCAGAGAATATAATGCGGAAAGTAAAGCACACAAGACACCAGAGATTTTTTTAACGAGGAAACTACAACCTGTAGAAAAACCTCGAGACCTCGTCCAGATTGAACACCGCACACTACAAACTGTCTACAAACACTAGCCTACTATAAGACTTCGGTCTGGGATGTAGCAGAGACCAATTCCAAACCTCCAAGCGAACTGGCTATTGTCGCACTCCTTACGTCTCTAGATCCCCCACAAATCGTCTCGCTCTTGATTCCCCTAGCTGACGTCCTTTACAGGCCTAGGAGTTGCTTTAACCGCTGTTAAAGGCTTGTGTCAATAATTCCGGCTTTGCAACCTCAATTATCAACTGTATGTTTGAACTGTCCTCTATCAGTTTGACATACACAAAGTGACTTCCTTCGGATTTCTCCAGTAGGTCATACGAAAATCTACTTACAAGCGGGGGCTGACAAGTAAACCGAGTAAACTATGCCCAACTTGTCTCTACCTCAGTTGTACACAAACAATCACTTAAGAAACTTATACAACTGGAGCTAACTAGGTCTGACAACACCGAATGCAGCCGTGCGTTGCTTCCTTTCAACCTTGTATGTAACGTATCAGTTCTTGAATGGCCTTATATCAGAAGAGAAGGACCGTAGAATAGACAATAACGTAATCAGGTTACCAAGGTTACAGGTTACTCCGATTTCAACCACTAAGGTCTCAATCTCCTACCTGTGCTTCCCAACTCTCAAGAGAAGTTTTTATAGTCGTAGGTAAACCCCAAGAGGAACTGCAACCTAATAGAGGATGACTATACCACAACAAGCATTCACCGAAGCGAAAAGAGTTTTACGATCAATTCTACAGAGGATCTTCACGTATGCTTGATGCTTGCGGTTTTCGTCTTTAGACACCTCTATTTATAGCACTCAACAAGATAGGTTGCTTTGGAATAAAGCAACTAGTTACTTGTTCCACAAGTTTAGGAAACCCTGATGTGTGTCGAATCCGCACAAATATACATAAGTCCTAAACCTTCACAATATGTAATAATATAGTATATAGGTAAGAACAAGTTCGTCCACGAGGAGATAATGGTTTGTTATTTCAATATTTGAATCCTAAAGTAACCCAGGGGGGGATTGTTGTTGTTTTTAAACTAAAAGCAAAAGAAAATTAAAGCAAGAAAATAAACGCAAAGAATAATTTGAAGTAATCAAGAGTGAGGAATATTGGTTAAGGGTTCATCTTTAATTGCTTAACATGCATATGAATAATATATGGAGTGTCAACTAGTTCTATCATCATCAAAAGCCCTAGAATACATCATCGCGAAAATATTCCGAAATTTCCTAATGTCATCACACACCATAACGATGAATGTGTGAATACTACGTAGAGAATAACTCGACACCATGAGTAATCGAGTTCAACTCTCCAAGAGCACTAAGTTTTGTGAAATAGGCTAATCAATGCAATGAACCACCATGAATGGCTCATTCAACAAAGGTTGTATCCTACATATGACTCTCGAAGCTATCACCACCTCAATAATCATATTGTGCTACTTATGAATAGGTTCTTCAACTATTTCGTATCTCCAGACCTAATTCTAGCAATAGATAATAACATAACCTAATTCAATTGGCCACTTGAATCAAAATATGTTCTATCTTAGTGTAATACATCAATCATACACTCATACATAAAGTAGAATAAAATCGACAACGAATATGAATAAGTTTAACTCCATAATTAAGCAAATAGCATGTCTTGCAATTAAAAGACTACATCCTCAACCAATAATAAAGAAATTAGCTACTCATGTTCTTATTGAAATCCATAGCAAATAATAAGAAAGTGCTAGAAATCATAAAAACCCGTCGTCGCAACGCTCCAATCTTTCTCCCTAAGTTCCACCTCGAAAATCGTGCCCAAAACCCTTGTTTCTTCTGCCTCGGGAAGCGTGCACAGGAACCCTTCTCCAACTTGCGTGATAAAAATCATGTGTTCTCCTTTTCCCTATTTATTCACACCAAAACTTAACCTGATTTCCTAAACAAAGTAGAATCCGCAGCCCATTGATACTGGCCCAAAACGCAACTGACCCATTAAACATCTACCTGGGCCCAAAAACAGAACCAAAAACGAAGCCCAGTACTCGCTTGCCTGTCAGTTCTGTAGAACTGACGACCCTCCTCTTCAGCACTCGTGCGAGTCGCACGCTTCTCCTGCTTGCACGCGTGTGATTCACACGCCAGCCTTCTTCTTCAATCTGTCGGAAACGCAAGTCTGGCAAAACAATTTCTTCCCCAAATTCCACAGACACAATCAGATCCATCAGCAGCAATGAAACATTCATTCAAAGCATAAATTGAGCTTAACCCCTTCTTGTAAACATTCATATGACCTGCGTAACACCTTTTGATTATCCCAATTCATCTCCAATCATCCCCAGATCCAACAGCAGCAACCATTGCTCCTTCTTCTCCACTGATTTCTTCTTTGGTCACCCACCATTCAACAGAAATATAAGTTCAAGCTAACCCACTTTCTACACCATCATACAAACTCAAATCCGTCTTCAATTTCTTCATCAGTCGCTCTCAACTCCACCAGCAGAACCCTGAATTGGCCATCAGCACTTCCTTCACAAGTTCTCACCGTATGAACCATACCCATCTCCATTTTCAGCATTTGATTCTCCCAACAGCTCCCCTTTGTGGCTATCTCACCCATTTCTTGCTCCTCTTCTTTCTGCCTCTTTTCTCTGTGTTTCAGACATGGATCTGAAAACAAAGAAATCTGCGATCTGTTTTATTAAGATAAGGGACACCCCTTAGCAGATGGAAAGGGTTGGGAATAACCCGATGCTTTAAGTACTGTGGTGCCCCTGGACTTGTTTGGCTGCCCTGAGTAGATTTTGTCCGGTGCTCTAGTAATTCCAATCAGCTGCTACAAATCCTTTGTCTGCCCCTTAGTAATTCTTGTTTTGCGACACCATTGAGCTTGTATCCTTCTCGTGTTCAAAGACCACCAACTCCATATGACTCCAAGTTATGAATTGCTTCATTTAAAATAATATTATTTCAAAATACCTGCAAAGTAGAAAATGGTTAAAATAAACAATGTACGAGGCTTAAGTCGACTAAAGTGTATGATTTAGGTATTCTTGAATAGGTGTTTTGCACACCTATCAAACCCTAACTTGCAAACCAAGAAACCTAGATTTATCTCAATTGGAAATCTTTTATCATTTATCTGCCAAGTGTTTTATTAGCTCATAAACACTTCAAGATTGATATCCAACATACCAGAGATAATCTTTATCTTATTGACACATTGAGAATCGTTAGATGGACCACAAAATATATTTTCGTGATAACCAAGTCCAACTAAGAGATAAGGAGTCAGAGTTTAACCCGTGTGAAAAATTCCAGAGAATATTCACTTTAGACGGTTCGCAAACCGTCCATCTGAATTACGACCAAAAGCATCGAATCTGAGGTTCACGTAAGGTACTCGTACAAATTGACACTTTGGAACTCAGGAGTTTTTCCTAAGTCACTGTTCACGAACGGTTCGGGAACCGTCGTCATTCAGAATAGGGTTTAACTTGGATCCGCTGGAAGTTCTGGGTTGAACCAGAACTTAGACGTGTTAGACGCCCTCAGCTATAATCCACTGGACTCTTGCTCAAGAGTACTCCTTTAGATTCACCCATATCCAACAAGTGATTTGCAATCAAACCATTGCAATGGACAAATGGTATCAAATCTATCTCATGTATTCTTGTAAACTTAATATTCGTGGGAACAAATACCAACATAACACATGGTCATGTAGACAAGAACACGATCTCAATCGTTATTATTATCTCTACTAAAGTAGCCGACTATTTCGAAAGATACAGAAAGTAGAATAGAAGAATTTCCATAAAAGTCATAACTCCTACTAACCTTTTGTCGATGAAGAATAAATGATATCTTCTTTGTTTTCACAGTCTTCGTTTTCAAGGTCTGTACTACTTAGTCTATATCCCAATTCCGAAATCTAAACTCTAGTAGGCTAAATCAAGAATTGTGTTTTGACACCTAAAACTGACAACCAGCTTGACATACCAACGCTAGTGGGTTTGACCGGACAATTCCCTAACAGAAACCGAAAACAACTCTGACCATTTAAATTGATTGTCTTCTTCTTCAATAAGAGATGCTCCAAAGATAAAGGAGTATTTTGCCCATATTCTTGTAGAACGAACCGAACCCGGATGCCCTAAATTCCTCATGTCGAAAATGAATCTAAAGCGACGCCGAGCAGAATCGTCGATGTTCTTAATGAATCAAGAATAGCAAGCCAAGAAACACCATGAAGATTTGAAAGAATCACTATTAGAGCGAGGAGATAATCGTCTAGAAGACGAAGAAATAATCGCTAACATAGCGAAGAAACGTGCCGAAAGACACCAAAAAAACATTATTAAAATCAAAAGAACAAAAACAAACAACAAAAACATGAAAAAACTAAAAAATCTTGCTCAGATCTTGCCCCAAAAGGACTAGATCTGAGCAAGAAGATAAATGAGTTTTTCTGTATAAAAGAGTGTTGTGATACCAATGTTAAACAGACACAATTCTTGCCAACATCATTATTTTTTTCAATAAATTCCTTAGCTAATTCCACACGAATTTTTTTTTTTCGCCCTCTCCCACTTTCGTTAGAATCCTTGCTCCATATCTTGTAAGATGATTTGGTTCGGTAAGTACTTCTCGATTTTACCCCTATACATTGGTTCTTGCAACACATTATTTGGTTCGACAAGTAGTAATCTTGCCCATTTAGGGTTATTTTTATGGCCTATAAATATATGATCATTATTTAAGATTTTTGTAAAATGGAGAACAAAAAGTGATCCGAGGAGAGCGAGAATCGTACTTGAAAAGACGAGGGTACCGAGTACACCACCAATCTTTTATTTTAGTCCACCTATAAGTCAAACCTTGAACGGTTCCCGTAATCAAGAACTCAAAAACAAGATATCTTTCGTCACTGATTGATTCACACAAGGGAGTCAATACAAGATCTGAAAGGCTATGTCAACAACCAAGTACGACACTTTAATTATAATTGACAAGTCAAATATAATGCGGAAATAAAGTAAAGTACACACAAGAATTTTGTTAACGAGGAAACTACAAACTCGTAGAAAAACCACGGGACCTAGTCCAGTTTGAATACTCTTAAGTATTAAGCCGCCAACACACCTACTTCCAGACTTCGGACTAGCTGGTGTAGACAATATGACCCTAATACGACTATTAATCACAAAGATTTCCCCTCAGTATTCCTACACCTCCAACCACAGCAAGGTGGTCACGCACATGTACTCCCCTATGCAAACAGACGTCCCTTACTTTCTTACGCAAGAGTTGCCTCACAGCCCGTCGCGAGGACTATCGCTATCCTACCTCCAATCGGATATTACAACCAAATAGCGGCAGTTCAAATCGCTAGATGATATCCTTGGTAACTAACAAATATTTCCGAAGTTGTTTTACACCAAGAACGAGGATATTTAAGTTTACTTGGTAATAAACCCCTCGAGATATCGGTCAAGGTTTCAAAACCAAAACTACCAAAAGAGCAACCTTGTCGTCCCAGTTGGAATCAAGCAATCAACTGGAGCAAGTACAATATGATATGACCGTGAAGAACAGTGTACCTGCAAGAAATAAATCCAATAACAACAATCATGATTCCACTCAATATCTATAGTTTAGGCACACAAACCGAAAGAGGTTTGCTGACAAATCCAGATTAATAGATAAAGAGTATGTTCTAATCACAACGATCTTGAGTGGCCTTATTGCAGAAGAGAAGGACCATAGAATGAACAAGATCGCAAGGTTTGATTGACGTGATAGAACAGAACACAAGTAAAATACAAAGAAGACTTGTAAACATAAACTAGTTTCCCGTAAGAGGTACTTCTAGGCTTCTCGATCCCTAGAGAAGACTTTCTCGCAACTCTAGACCGAGAGCAAAAGCCGGAAGGTAACTGAAAAGAAAAGCGGTAAACACAAGCTATAGTTCCGAAGAAGAGCTTGGTAGAGGGACAAAGCTTATAGGAAAGATACCACTCATATTTATATTGACCAAGGCTTAGCTTTGAAATGAGGCTAACTTAATTTTGGAAATTCATTAAAGCACATTTTCATATATGTTCTGAAATACCTCACTTAGACTTATAGCATTTAATGAGATCTAATACTCTGGCATTTTAGATTAAATAAAAATATTTTTCATAAATAAAATATATATTTTTTAATAAATGTTTGGCCAAGAGCAATTAAAGCAAATAATACTCATAAGGTATAGTTGGATATTTCATTTAATTCGAAATATGGTGCTTACCAAATATGCTCCCTGGGAAAGAGCTCAATTCGAAAGCGTATCCTTTTGTTTCGAAAATCTCCTTAAGGTATTATTACTTCCAAATGTCGTCATCAGCTTTGATAATGTCGACATCATTTTCTAGGCTTTGTTGGACGGGCCAGAACGATCCTGGGTGGAAGTGGGATCTTGTCCAACGTGGCTCAACGTTCTGCATAAACGTATCATGGCAGACGAGGACAAGCCTTGTGTGTTAAGCTTAAGTGAACACGTAGGTTCAATGGACATTCCGAATCACACAAAAATATATACCAATAAAGTACAGTGCATGATTCATCGAGTAATAGCAAAATGTTGAATCTCCTGAATTCTCGATTCCAATATAGATGATCACGTTAATGATATCGAAGAATTCAAATCAAAACATCAAATGATAAACCAAATGAATATTTGATCGAGTAGTATATTCATACGAAGATCTAATCACGTACAGTATTGATCAGAAATCATGTGTCTACTAACTAGAGCGACGAACCATATTTCTGACTATGACTCAAACCAACTTAGTTGTACATTGAAGGTGAAAGAATTCAAACTTCAAACTGAGAATATCAAATTCATTAATTTGTTGAAGCACAAATCAAAATGGTAGAGTTTGAACTTTGAAAATACGCATTCTGAGATAACCATTTTTTGGTTTCGAAATCTACATAATGTTTGGCAGAAACCAAATTAAGGTTTCATATCCTAAAGGTCATACATGACCAGAACCAAATTAAGGTTCCCAAATCAAGTTTCCACATAGTGAAACCAAAGTTAGGTTTCGAACTCTAGATTATGTTTTAACAAACCTTGGTTAAGGTTTCGAAACAAGAAACACATATTAGTCTCGTCACAAATGTTTGGTGCCGAATTTGAGAGTCTATGTGGTCAAGAGACGTTTCAGCATCACACCTTTTTGTCCTTGACGCACAGGTTATATTTCTCGGTTCACATAAATCTTTAGGAAACCCCAAGGTCTTTTCGACCTTTTAGAGCTCACATGATCAAGACACATCGGTCTCGATTGTTAAGTCATTGTTAGCCAGCAAACATCGTTTCAAACTCATGTTCTCTCATTGGTCATATTTTTATTTAGACCGAATAGCTCATGGATGCGAAAACCAGATTATGGTTTCGAACTCTGAAAATCCATAAGATGAGATAATCGAGAATATGGTTTCGAAATCTAAAAGTATGATATGGCGTACAAGATGTTCATATATCAAGAATCAAGAATCAAATAAATGATTCAGAACTTCGGTAATCAGAGCCAAACCATGACGTAATATTCGAACTCAGAACAACAGTATATCAAGTCTACACAACATAAGTGTGAATCACGATCTCTCTTACATTTAGCGCATACAAGTACATGCTAATCAATCCGGCAGAGTCAGACTAGGTAAGTAGAGACACAATACTGTGATGGATTAAATATCGTAATACCACTGAGACAACATCACAACTGTTATATCCAACTCGAAGGTTTTAGGAAAAACCTTATATTACTTAGAGACAGAGAAGAAAAAAAAGCTCTAAGCAATATGAAACGTCATAACTTCAACAACAATGTCGCAAGCGATAAAGCAGAGTTATATCTTAAGACACACTGATCACAAGTGATCAAGTCATAACGTAAAGCTTCAGCAATGAGTTATAGTTTTGTCTTTTGTAGCACAAGTGTAAAAGATGAATCGCGTAACTTCTTGAATGGTGAAGCCGGATGTCTTCGTTTGTCTTTAATCTTCTTCAACTCTTCAAATAGTGATTTTAAATCCTACCAAAATCTTCCACAAACTAAAACTAACTCAATGATGACCTTACCTAATGTGTGTTGTTTAGCGGTCGAGTTTTGATCACTAATGTGTGTGTACAAAATCTGCTTAGGGATTTTGCACTATACAGCCATTAGGAGAATCATCGAAACCATTGGATTATGGGTATCTCTAGAGCGAGAACACCACATGAGAGGATTAATCAAGCCATGTAAATGAAAACTGAAGTAAAGCCTAAGAACGATGCACGTAGTTTTTATTCATACCACAGTGGAAAATACATAGCATAAAATATAAAAACTACTAACCTAGTCTGGTTTACCAATGATAACCCTATCTTAACAAAAAACCCAACCCTTACAAATGAGCTCAAGCTCGCCTTATATAGACTTTGCCGAGTAGTGGATTACAGCTAATAAGACAACACACTCAATCGTGGGTGTCATATGTTGTCGAGTAAGTTGGTGATGTTTCCGAGAGGCCTCCGAGAATATTATCGAGTATCCTTCTTTGCACTTTCCTCTTTCGGGATCTTCTTCCTTTCTCGGCTCTCGTCCTCCGCTCGCTTTACCTTGTCTCGGCCATGATTCCGTCTGGCGATTTATCCGATGCATCTCATCCCCCTTCATTGCAGTATGGCCTCCTCTTCCTGGTGCTGACACGTGTCTCATCAGTTTTATGGCTCTACAGTTTGCCTCTTTCCTTTTCTAGGGTGCTCGAAAAGGAAATCTCTCCCTTGATTTCGCATACGTTACACTTGCCCCACTCCTTTCTGGACATGACGTCGTCACGACACGTTCGGCATGTTCCCGAGATTTTAACCACTTTTAGCCGTTAACTTGTAGCGCCGGTTGCTCTTCCCTCCGTATTTAGGCTTCACGTTCTCCCTCTAAAACACTTTAACCTCCTTTGAACTCCTCTTCTTTTGCTCCGGCTTTTTCCAACTCCTAAAGGTTTGATTTTTGAGCTTGAAACTGAGACTCTCGTGCATAATCCTTTGGTACCCTCTTCTTATAATCACTTGGAGGTTTCAAAGGTAACTTCTTTCAAATTTATGCTTCCTTTTTGCCGGACTGCCAAATTCCCCTGCCGCTGCAACTCCGGCTCCGGCTGGACTTCTGTTCCTCTCCCTTCTTCTTCAATTTCTCCTTTTCATGGCTTCCCCTTCTACCATTAACACTCTTTCTTCTAAGATGAGGGAGCTAGGATTTAACATTCATCCCTTCGAAAAAAAAGGCTTTGCATTCTCCGTGTGGTCGGCTGACCCCTGAACTTGTCGAGGAGTATAAGTGTGGTGATGAGAGGCTCCTAGTTACCTCTCATCAGATGCTTTCAGGGTTATTTCCGCCGCTATATCGTCTTGGCAATCCCTTGCTTCTAAGCATTTGCTCTATGCCCTCGCCTCGAGGTATCATACAGCTTACCAGCAGCTCCATTCGGTTTATCAATCACTGGGTAGCTCGTTCCGAGGATAATTCCATAATCGACTATGTGGCGAAAGACTTTTTTACTGTTTCTCGCTTTTTCTGTCCTTCGCGGGTGCAAGGATTCGAAGAACTATTTTCCTCGGAAGGATTTTGAGTTTGGCCATTGCTTCTCAACCCAGCATCTTTTCACCATTCATTTTTCTGATGAACAGAAGGAACTGTCTCGAAAGGTTTTGATGAAGCGAAAGGGTGTCTCTTCGAGTGATTCTAACGTTCCGAAGCGTGCTTGGGTGGAACAAGAAACTAAGGATCAGGTAACAAACATTACTCGGACAAAATGTTTCATTTGGAGTATTAATACTTGCCTCTGTTTGTTTCCTGAGAGTGATGTTTCTTCTGAAGCAGGGAAAAGCTGTTGGAGTTAGTGGCTTGGGCCTGAATCTTGCATGTATGAGATACGACTTTGGACTGGTGAATAAGGTTCCAAAGAAAGTTTCGAAAAAGAGTAACAAAAAGGGTGTCTCCATGGTGCCTTGTGAGACTGAAAATGCGAAAGTAATAAGCTCTTCGTCTGAACCTGCCGAGCATCCGGTTGCTGAAGCTACTGATACTATTAAACCTGTAGAGATTCCTTTGAAGGCGAATGAGGCTGCCTCGGCTTCCTGTAATATGGTGGTTATTTCCTCTGCCTCCGATTTCGGTCATGCTACTACCGAACCTGTTGCCTCTGCCTCCACTTAGGCGTCCATTCCAAAGGTGGCTGATATAGGTCCCTCTTCGAAAGTTGTCTCTGATATTCCTTCGCATCCTACTTCGAAACAGGCGCTCACGCAAACCTGTTGCTTGAAGAAACATTGGAATTTAATGATCTTCCTCGGAGAGTTGCCTTGAATCAGCCAATAAGTTCGAGATTTCCCCCTGCTCCTAGTTCCAGGAGTCACATTCAGTCTATACTGCCGAGAATTTTAAGAATGTGCTTCGGTAAGGTCATAATCCGTGTGCCTTCGCAAAGGAGGTTTCTTCTCGTCTTAAGTCCCACGTATCGTATCCCTCACATTATCATGTCGATCCCGATTTCTGTAAAAATCTTGGTGATGTGCTGAGTGGCGACTGCCTCGGATATAATTGTGATCCTCAAAATCCTTATTTTCGTATGAGGAGAGTCTTGACATTCTTCAAATGGGCGAGCATGTTACCTCGGGCTTACTGTCGTATTCCTTCGGGATCTCTGGCGAGGCTGATTATTATGAGAAAAAGTTTCTTCGCATGCAGACAGAGCTGGCTGAGGAAAAGACCCGTGTTGCTCAGGAGAAGTACCGATTGGCAGGTATGATTTTTATTCTATTTTTGTTTCTTATTTTCGACCTTTG
>JAJJMA010106795.1:0-14655 GCA_023529015.1 Papaver nudicaule | reverse complement strand
CATGCATAACCATAGGGGGAGAACATATCATATGCTTACTTGTTGTGCTTTTCATAAAGTATCAAGTAAGGGGGAGTAATTATAAGCTGAGATAGCTTCGTATCAAGAATGAGTAGAATCACTTTAGAAGTTCTGATACACCAACTTCAAAGTTTGCTCAGATTCTTACTCTTACGTACAAACAACATGTGGGATTAGCATATTAACCCATGTAAGCTTCAACTTGTTTGAGCTTGATATGTTGTAGTTGCTGTCTACGAGTTTTTCAACAGGAGTTAAAAAGAACACATCAAGACTCAAAGGAGAAGTTGAAGAATTCAAGAAATCAAGATACATCTGGAATAGAGCTTTATTGTTTTATCTTTTGAATCCATATGTAAATTGGTTTTGTCACTAAAATTGACAAAGGGGGAGATTGTTAGGACATTGTCCGTTCAAACCCACTAGCGTTGGTATGTCAAGCTAGTTGTCAGTTTTAGGTGTCAAAACACAATTCTTGATTTAGCCTACTCAAGGTTTACTTCGGGTTAGGATAGAGGTAGTAGAGTTTAAAGTCGATCTCCACCCTTTGAAGATGAAGATGGAGAACACACGAAGACATCATCAAGGACTTCATCAACAAAGGTTAGTAAAGATTGAATTTTCCTTGAACTCTTGTTATTCTTATCTCTATCTATCGAAGTAATGAACTCACTATGTGGAACAATGCTTATGACGGTGAAATTACATTATTGTATATTAACCCGAGGAGATTTGGTCCATATGATCATAGTGAGGGCAACCTTTGACCTTTGAGTAGGTCTCCATGTTATATTGAATGGAAATACGAATTCAACGCTTCAAGAATCACTTCATTCCGTTGTAAAACGAAGAAGTTATGAGTGATTCATTGAAACTGAAAAGCGTGGCTAAAAGCTGAATTCGGGAAAGGGAGTAGGAAGCTTCTGGAGTCTTCTGGAACTTTCGGGAACGCTTTTTAAAAGTGTTGGGGTTCGCGAACCGCCACCTCGGGATTTACGATTAGGGTTTCCTGTCGTGTTTCTGAGGTCCATCTCCTGGCTACGATGGTCCACCTTCACACCTGTGTTGTGGTCCGTCCTGATTAGAGTTTTTCTAGATTATCTTTCTTAAGAGATAAGTTTTGTAGAATATCTTCTAGTCAAGGGATAAGGTTATCCTTTCACAATTGTGATGAAACCAAAACTCTTAAATGAGGTAGTTATAATCTATCAAACTCTTGTTAGATAAACACTACTTGGTTTCTACAATAGAAAGGTGACTAGATTCATTGTGTGCAAGTTAAGTAACGGGGCGTGTTTACACGGTCACTAGCTAACTTGTTGCACAAGGAGTCTTAGCTTTATCCTTAAGCAACCATCACTATAAATAAGCATACATGTAGCTTAACAAACCATCCCTGCTGGTGTGTGTGCTACATAAGGTTGTTCTCCGCTATTTCTGTTCTTCACGAACAAGGTGAGAATTACAAAAGACTTTACTTAGGGATTGTAAAGCCAAGTTTAACTATCTTTCTTCTTTAGATAGTTCTGAACTTGTATCATCCAGGTAGACCATCATAATCCTTGTCTATTCTATGGTCCTTCTCTTCTGCAATAAGGCCATTCAAGGATTATAGGTTGTAAAACCAGGATTGATAGATTCGATCTATATTGTACGTACATCAACTTAGGTTGTTTTACATATAGGTTAGAGATTCTGCAAGATATCTCTAGGTTCTCTAGTTGTTCTTGCAAGAATACAATTAGGTCGTCACGGTTCTCGTGCAAACCCTAATTGTGTGTTTTTGATACCTGACCTTGTGAACGGTTCCTCAAAACACAAAACAAGTTTCCAAAACCTTGATTATATCTAAAGGGAAAATTGTTCTTTACGTATTCTCTGTCGAAAGACGGATTGAGTACAAAAAGCCTTTGACAGCGGTCAAAGCAACTCCTAGGCCTGTAACGGACGTCAGCTGGGGGAATCAAGTGCGTAGCGTCTTGCGGGATCCAAGAGGCGTAAAAAGTGCAACAGTAGCTGATTTGCTTGGAGGGTGGAATCGGTCTCTTCTACATTCCAATCCGAAGTCTGATAGTAGGTTAGTGCTTGTAGACAGTTAATACTGTGTGGTTTTCAAACTGGACAAGGTCCCGAGGTTTTTCTGCAAGGCAGTTTCCTCGTTAAAAAAACTTCTGGTGTCTTGTGTGCTTTTACTTTCCGCATTATATTTCTGATAGTATAATTAAAGCAACACAAGTTGTACGTTATTCATATCCTGACGTTGATTCCAAATCTTGAATAAAGATTTACAGAGACTTGTCTTTGTAGGAATTGATCACTTGTGATCATAACTCAGGTTATACAGATTTGGATATTGAAATTCAATTTGTCCATATCTGACCATAAGTCTCACAAGTCCAAACGAAAAGTTGGTAGTATTTCGGTATCACTTCTTTTTCAGTTATCATTAAATTCAGAGAAACCAAGACTACCAAGCAATCATTTAGATTTTGCGGTAAGCTGACATAGAACAAATCAAGTGATGCTGCACGCTACTTCTAATCTTAGATAACTTATAGAAAGTAAAAAGTAGGGGTGAGCAAAAAGTTCGGATCCGCAAATCCGGCCCACAACCGCCCCGCAAAACGCGGGTGAAACCCAATCCGCTGAATTATTGGGCCGGACACGGATCCATTTCTCAATCCGCACCATTTGGCGGACCGGACGCGGGTGTAAATTTTGATCCGCGGATTGCAGGTATTTTCGTAGTTATTAGAAAACCCTAGGGATATTTAGGGAAACTACCTATATATATAGAAAAATCAGAAACTTACCTAGCTTTCTTCGCCCTTTCTTCTCTGCGACTGCGATTCTCCTCTGAGTTCTTTGAGCTGAGGTTTGTGTGTCTCTCTCTCTCTTTCTTTTATTTCCAAAATCTAGTTTGGTTCTTCAATTTCTCTGTTGAGATTTTGTTGTTCTTGATGATTATTGTATCGTAGACACTGATTTTGGATTTGATTGTTCTGCTTTTGTTAGGGGAAAAAAGGCTTGGATCTGATACTCAAACCAATTTCTGTCCTCAGAGCTTCGATTTTTCACTACTGGTGAGTGACATTTCTTGGATTCTGGATTTGATTGTTCTGCTTTCGTGAAAATGTCACGCTATGATTTAATCCTTCTATCCTTGTGTATGAATCTTGCGTTTATTTGATCTGGATTTACAATTTTTTTTCATGAAATCAGCTTATTTCTGGATTCAGAAATCTTTGAAACATGTATTTGCTTGTTAGGGTTAGAATAGTAGTATTTCATTGTTAGATTTGTGAAGTTATCCACTGATTTTGAGTTATTTGCTGCAAGTAAAGAGGTTTTGTTATGCTTTTTTGGTGTGATTTTGTTCAGTTATTGGTCATTTTTTGAGCTTAGTAGATGTATTTGAGTTTCTGAAGGTGCCATCCAGTTTAGTTCTTGCATTTGCTGCTAGTTATTTAGGGTTCATGGTTGTATTCCAGTTGAAAGTATTCACTGATTGTGAGTGAAGTAGTTTTGTGTTGGATTTTGAATTTGTGTTGCTTACTTTTCTTGAAATTGATTAACTGTCTGAGAAGGATTCACTACTAGTTACTCTTGCTGTTTTTAAGTTTTAACTCTCACAGTTGTGCAACTCTTTTGATTGATTGCATTGTCTGATCTAGCTTATCTAAATTATTCTTTTGTAGTTAAAATGGTCCTTTTATATGGTATCTGCAAGTTAACAATCTCAACTTGATGCTATTTGATTTGATTATTCATCTAAATAGTGATTGCTTAAATACATACAAATAGCATAGTTTGAATATCCTTGCTTCTTACCACTCCAAGTTATCTCTGTTGGAATTTTTTTATTTGTGATATTTTGAGATCAATTTCATGGACAGATCACCATATTTCTTTGAAGGAACATTGAATAGGATTGTTACTGTTGTCTTTGTTATCAAGTAATTGTTGAGCTCTTAAAAGAATATCATATTGATGTGTACCATCTTAGGAGGTGTACCTGCAACATAATGGTTTATAAACTTTTTCTTCCCGTGTGCAAGAAACTGGATATACTGCTGCTAACTTTTGAATATACTGCTATACTTCAGGTACTTCTGAGGGGCACATCAAGACAAGTACTTAAGAAGGTTAAACGTGTTCAATTTGCAGTATATGCATTCGACAGTCACATTTTTGCCATTTTCCATTTTTCAATTTGCAGTATATGCACTGAATGTGCTATTGTGTGAATGGTTATAATGCTCTTTATAATGCTCTTTGTTTGTTTGTATGCACTGAATGTGCTGTTGTGACATTGCTTAGTTTTCTGGTTTTTTTTTTTCTGTTTTTTTTTTTCTGTTTTTTTTTCCTGTTTTTTTTTCCTGTTTTTTTCTCTGAAAACCGCGGATAATCCGCACCCAATCCGCAAAATCCGCAAATCCGCGGATCACAAATCCGCGGGTGATGGGTGCGGACACGGTTCCAATTCCTAATCCGCACCATTTCACGGATTGGGTGCGGATGACCCCAATCCGCATCCGTGCATCCGTTGCTCACCCCTAGTAAAAAGGGACTTAAGCTGACATAACTAACTTTTGATGGGTTTGTTCCCATTGTGATGTTACTGATGTATTTCTGCCCATTTCTGACACGGCATCAGGATACCAAACAGGAGAACTTTACCCCTGTGGCGACTTTACCCCGAATTTCTCTCCACCCAAACCCTGGTTTCTCCAATTTTTTCTCGCATGATTCCCTAAAGACGTCAATTTACATCAATTTACATCCTTTGCTAAACAAAGATTTATCAAATAACAAAACCAAAGATTCAATAACTTGTACAAATACTTGTCCATATTACAAATTACAATGTATTAGTTTTGTCCCATTAATAAGACCACCCTTTCATTATCCAAAGACACACACCCATCAATCTCTACTTTCTCTGAGCAGGCAATTAGTTACTCATATTTTTTTTGACTTTGTGCAAGTGAAAGAGGAGAATAAATGGAAAACAATACAGATGACACACACAAAGGCATTGACCTACCGAATTCACTTTTCTTTATCAGTTTGCATCAATCACGGTGGACACATAGGTTATATTAAAGGTCGTTTCCGGCAGTAGACTACTGCGATAATAGAAAAAAAAAAAAAAAAAAAAAAAAAAATTAGATTAAATTGGCAAAATAGGTCTTGTAATAATTTTCTCAAACTAAAACATGATAAAAAAAAAAAATTGTACTAATTAATTTGTTCAACACCATCACATGTTCACTGGAAGTTGCATCAGTTACAGAATTTTGAGCATAATTTGATGGTTCTACAATATGCTAAAAAGTTAGGAATTCAACTTGTAAGCTAGAACCAAAATATTACTTACGGGTACAACAGAAAGACAGATCTGAACTGCGCGAATGAACCATATCATTATGAAAAGCGTCAGATTGGAAACTAATCAGTATCCATTGCCTTCTCCTTTCCACCGCCACGACTTGCCCACAGCTTGATAGTCCGGTCATGTGAAACAGTTGCAATATACTGTCCATCTATAATAAACACAATGACAGAGGAAAAAGCGGTCAGCAGAGAGATAAAGCTACTCGTTCATGAAGTTTCTAACTGACAAAGAATCTAATCAAGAAACAACATAACTATACAGTTGAAGCTAGATACTGGGAACTGCCAACTGGTAACCTAAACTACTGCTGTAACACCAGTTGCTAACTTCTTTTTACCTAGGCCTGTAATTAAGTAATCAATGATAGTGTGAATACTCTGCATACACATTGACCAAACGTCCGGTTCTTACAGCTCAGGATGAGAATACTAACTTACAAGTATGAGCTTACATCTCTTCTTCTATTTGCATAGATTTTTTGAGTTTAGATAAAGAGGACTATGAAGTTAAACTGCGATTGACCAAAAACATCAGACCCACAACGTACTACATGCATCTAAAGATGCATCAACACAGCAAAATTCATGAGAACATCAGTAGCAGACTTGTAATACTAAGAGACCAATATGCATCTTCTGCAAAACCAAGACACCCAGTGTGGAACTATAGCTACTTCCAGCTGACAATCGCACTTGAAGAATATCTTAAAATGTACATTACGTTTGCCTAAGAGGTGTTTCTTAAAACTCTTCAGAAATCTCACTACACTTTATTTTTCATACTCTGGGAAATGTATAACTTCTAGGCATTAACTAATAGTGTCATGCAAAAGCTTACCTGCAAGGCTGCAATTAAAATTTTGCATGCCTCCAAATAGTAGCAACAAAATCCCAGGATTATAAAGGAAAACTAAGTCTATTTTTTACAAGAAAAACTCACCTCCTACAATATCCAGCGATGAGACTTTTGATTCATGTCCGGACAAAGTCTTTATAGGCTTAAAATCCCGTGCTGACCATAGCTGAACAAATTAGAAAACAGACATTTAGTTGAAATGATAGCCTCTAATTCTAGCATAGATATGTATCACTGATATAACCTCAGTACTTAAAATAGGATAATACCTTGGCTGTCATATCATATGAAGCAGTTGCCAGAAAATATCCTTCTTGAGGGTCAAACTTGACTTGGGAAATAAGATTGGAGTGAGCTGGTATTATGTACAAAGACTTCTTTTTCCTTAGATCCCAGATCCGACAAGTATTATCTCCTCCACCAGTGGCTAAGTGATAACCATTTGGGGAGAAGTTAATTCCATATACCTGAACAAAGGACAAAGTGAAGTGATGCATAAATGACGTACACAAATCAACTGGACTTACAGTGAAACAGGTTTATTAAAGAACAAGGGAAAAAAATAAAAGAAAACATATGAGGTTAGCAGGCATCTTACCGGTTTAACGTGACCTTCCAAAGAAAGGATGCTCCTTCCAGAACGAAGATCCCACACCCTAGCAAGTGAATCAAGGCCACATGATGCAGCCAAAGAACCATCATGGTGAAAACATATACCATAAACACTCCTGCTGTGGCCTTCTTGGAAAAGCAGCTCGACTCCAGTTTCAACATCCCACAATCTCCAAGTCTTATCAAAGCTGGCTGTTGCCAGATACTTACCCGTTGGGTGGAACGCCACACGAGCAAGACGATCAAGATGCCCCTCAAATTTTCTCAAACAACGCCCTTCAGTGTTCCATAAGATTGCAGTTCGATCAGCAGACGCAGTTGCTAAGAGGTCAGATGAAACAGGAGAAAATACAACATCAGTTGTCCGCTCTGTGTGACCCTTGAAAGGAGCAACAATCCTACTTACTCGTGGCATGCTCCATAATCTAGTGGCTCCATTTAAAGCACTGATTTTGAAAAAAGAAAGAAAGAGAAAAACAAATTATTATCCTTCTATTCCAGAGAAAATACATGCGTGACATAATGTATGTGGAATACTAGAGCTAAGGAACAGAAACACAATCTTTGAATTTGTAGAGAATAATGCATTACGGTTTTTAAGAGAAAAGCAGTCAAGCAGAAAGCATAAATTAAGAATGGAAAAGACGGATACCAGGTTGCAAGCTTTTCTCCATCACAGGAGAAGGAGCATCCAGTAAGTGGCCGATCATCACCTATTTCACTACAATCAAGTTCCAAACTACCAGCCTGTTTCAAGGCCCAATCTATCTCAGCATCAAAATCCTCATCTGGGTCATCCCTTCTCCTCTTTGCGCGCTCAAGCCTCAAAGCTGCCTTGACAATCGAGTACTTAGCAATGTTAATTCGAGCTTGCAAAAGCTCTCTCAATCCTTCGGTGTAAAAAGGGTACTGTTGAGGCCCTTCCCCATCACTATCCTCAGCAGCATTTGCAGCCTCCTCATCTTCGTGAGCTTTGAAAAGCTTATCCTGATTTTCGGGATCCAAATTCACCATTATCCTCCTTAAACGATCTCTCCTTTCCATCTCTCTTTCGCCGAAAAGTGTCACTGGTTCGCCAAGACGACGAAGACGAGCACGAACAGCGGAGTCATTAGTTGGTACAGCTAGAGCATAAGCCCTTCTTTTCAAAAGATGGTCCTGCATTATTTTTTCTTGACGCTCTCGTACCTGTCTGCTCTCTTCCGATATCTCGTAATCCATGGACTTGCCAAGACCAGATTCTTCGTCGCCGGAATCAGAATCAGCGCCATTTCGTTCAGCTGTTTGTGCAGGCGGTGGGAGCATAACAGGGGGACGAGGAATTGGGGCAAGGGGAATGGGAGCAATTGGAGGAATAATCGGAGGAGGAGGAGGAAGAGGCGGAGCGAGATTAATAGCAGAAATAATTGGAAGAACACTTCCAGGAAGAGGTGGTGGAATTAAGGTTTGAAGAAGCGGAAGATTAGTGGTGGAAGTTAAGTTGTCATGAGAGGGTAAAGCTGAGGGTTGGGGCAGTGATGATGGAGTAGTGGTATTCATGGAGGTTTCTTCTTCATCTACCTCCATGCTGGAGACGATGATAACCTAAATAAAAACCAATGACAAAAGTAAGTTTCAGAATAACCCTAGTTCTCAAATAATCCAAAACATCCTGGAGATTTGTTCTTTCAGATGTAAACCTAGCTCTTATCTAAGACAGACAGACAGACAGACTATATACTTAAATCAACTGAATTATTAATCGGCACCCGAAGTCCTATCCATGAATTTAACTTCTGTCAAGTATAACACTAATGCAATTGGATATAATTTTCACATCGAAAAATCAAAAACTCCTTAAACACACGAGATTTAAATTAAAGAAAGTACCTTTTTCTCCTCGACTTGGCAGAGAGATTGTAAGATTTACAGCGCGGGAAGAAAGGAGTCTCAAATTGTTAGAGATTCTAGGGTTTGTGATTGGAGAAGCAGAAGAAGAAGAAGACAGTGGAGCTCGGCAGAGAAATTGCAACTGTGGGCTTTTCAAGGGTTTAATGTCGCACGCCCCTATTTTCCCTTCTCACCGCGAAATAGAATAAAACGGTATAGTTTATACCGATACCAAACGCGATTTTTCTGGGTGGTGGCCGTGATTTTCGGCATATCAATATGCTTAGAATTTTTTTTTTATTTTTTTATTTTTTTTCCCGCAAGGCAATATGCTTAGATGATTGATGCACTCTCATGTAAGCAACGGACGCTACCCTATTCCTGTCGATTATTAGGGGCGGATGTGTATACCTGTGGCTGTATACCTTACTTGATGCTCTAAATCTTGCACCTTACATGATTCTTCACCTTCTTACAAAGCCAAGAAAGCATTTCTCTTTTTGGTTGCTCCAATCTTTCACTCTAGTTTTTGTTCGGTCCTTAATAGTACAAATTTCTCCATGACATTGTTATTCACAACTCAATCCCCGACCAAGCTGTCTAATTTCAATGGCCACCTACAGTTTCCGACCTTTATCCATCAGTTCATCTATCAACCAATCGAGACGACTTCCGATAAATGGAAGACTGAACCCCAATTTCCCACCACCCATCGTTTGGCAAGGGCACGTCAACAAGCACGGAAATGAAATAAGGGATCATTCGGAGTGGAAGATGGTACACTCACGGGTCTCCGCCAAAAATTGGTTGATCATGTCACTAGGTAGAAATACAAATTTTCAACCTAGTCCAGCATCACCATCAGATACAATTCAACAGTTCTACAAATGCATCAACACCGGTGACTGGAGGAACCTGCCTGGCTTCCTGGCACAAGATTGTGTTTTTGAGGATTACACGTTCTCTGTTCCCTTTGAAGGAGAAAAGGTTTGCCTTTAGTTGTTGTAAATTGTAACTGCTACCAAAATAACTATGTAACATCCAAAAGTGTCCAAACACCGCCCAAAATCCTTGAATCGACCCAAATCAAATTACTGGAGAACACCTAGATTGCAGCAGCTTTAAAAAGTTTTAACATGTTTAGTACTGAATGCGTTGAGGAACTGGGGTTCTATGAACTATTGCAGGAAATTATGCAGTTTTTTGCGCAGCTGACAGAAGCCATGGGTAAGAATGTAAACTTTGTGATTGAACACATTTGCAGAGGTGATGAATCCACAATTACTACTATGTGGCACTTAGGTACTCCTTGTATGAATTTACATGCTTCTACCATTCATATTCAGTGGAAACACTCCATATCTCTAATAGGATCTGCTGAACAAAATGATATACAATGCAGAGTGGAACAGTTTACATATACCCTTCACCAGAGGTTGCAGTTTCTTCGAATGCATAAAACAAGGAGACAGATTCCTCATCAAGTAATAACAAATCAAACTAAACATTATAATGCACCATCAAAACCGAAATACAACACTTCAAGAAACTCATATACCCTTCTAAATGAAATTATGCAGGCGCGCCAGAATTATTAATGAGTCACCTCTAAAACCGGGAGCAATGGCACTGGTAATACAATCTTTCTCACACTTCACTACATCACTACATCACCATCCAATTGGAATTGCTAGAAAGTAAACAACAGAGAAAAAAAATTTAAACACCATCTGTCATAATGTGACATGTTTAACTAATAATTTTAAACTGGTTCATGGTCATGGTGTCTCTTCCAACATTCTCAGACTCTATTGAAGTTGGTTACTTCCTTATTCGATGAATTCCCACGAGCAGCTGAGAGTAAGTTTACTTATTTTAGCTACTAGAAGTTGTCTTTGTTTTAATACGAATGAGAAACTAAAATCAGTCTAAAACGTGAATGGTGTCCAAACTTTACAGAGTTCCTACAGAAGCCCTATGCTGTATTACAGTTTCTACTAAGGATTTACAAATTATTTGCGGAACCATTTATACATCCTGTACTCGTCTTCTACACTAAGCTCTGGAAGTTCCTTGCTCAACTGGTCAGCTACGCGCTCAACATCCTGTTCAGTATTTCAAGGATCTTCTTCAGATAGAGGATGCCAAATACTAAACTGGGAAATGGAAAAGGTGAGGAGGCTTCACATTACCTGTTATTTTTTGCCAGCATTCTCTTCCCGATCCCGTCTCGTCTCCAGCAATGAGAAAACTATTATGGGCCCAAGACCAGGCGGAAGCTGAGGCTTGTTGAAGGCCACAATCAGTCCACTTATATTCTCAGTAATTGGCCTATCTTCGGCAATTTCATAATTTCCTTTCTTTTTGATAGAAGTTGTATACATCCCTACATGAAAAGAAAAAGAAAAAAGATTCTAACAAGTGTATACAGAGAATCACGCATTGTAGAAGAGAAAATTAATAAATTATAACAAGTGTATAGTGAGAATTACCCATCGACTGTCTTATTGAATTGATTTGTTTGAAGATATACTTTCCACGGAATAATCCTGTAGTCCCACGCATGTAGCTAAGATTAAGTACTCTTATTGGCAGTGTAAACAGTAAAGAATGAGATGCTCGAACACAGAAAGCCTGAACCTGCAACGCATCAAGTTAAAACATGTAGAACGCGCATATCCATACAGTAAATACATATTAGGAGGATCCTCAGTAGGTTTTAGTTTGCGGCCATCACAAATACGTGAATTACCCACGTCAAAGACTACAGAAACTTGGCAATATTTACCTTCTACAAGTGTATAACGAAAACCTAACAGATCACATGGACAAAAATTCATCAACTACACACGACAAGAATGAAACATGCGTGATGACCACTTGAGTGGGTAACCATAGAAAGATGAAACCGTTCACTTTGAGCTGAACCAAATAAGTGAATCAAAATAAGTGAAGCATAAAAAACATGCAAGACAACAGCTTAAGAATTATAATAAGCCTTAACTGGTGTAAAAAAGACTTCCTATGTATAGACAAAAGATAGCTTGAATTACACAAAGAAGAACAGAAAACTAAACTACTTTGACCAGAGAATCTGTTTATCAGTGCATTATATGGGACTAAACTTCAATATTGTTACACAAATGAAAGAAAAGAAAGAAAATGAACACTGAACACTATTTACAAGGTCCTAAAACACACATCCATATGATACTGTAGAAAACTGTTAAACAAGCAAACTTAGTTATACTTCTGATAATTCACCTCCTAGATAAGCTCAAGTTTGGGTGGAACACTGCCCCTAATTATGTACATTGTGTCTAAGTATATAAAAATTATTCTTCATCTATAAGAGAAGAAGATAAATCTCTTACCCACTATCTGCTACTGGAGTTTTATAGTACTAAGCTAAAATTGCATTTGCAAGTTTACATCAAAGTTTAACAACTTAAACCACAAAATGGCAAAGCCTGTGTTCTAAATCACCTATTTTAATTCTAATACCTTTAATCCATTTAATCTCAAACTTTATTTAAACTTAGAAACAATATATATAATTTTAGATCGTTGCCTCTTAACACTAAAAGTTTTTGAATATGAGTTGCTGTTGCTCAAAAGTTGCAATCAAACACTGAACTAGTCATGCTTTGATACATCTAGTAGGTTGTTAAGATTGGGGGATTCTTCCAATTAAATGGATTTAAGTTAAAATTAGGGAGAGACAATATGATTTACAAATGCAGTTGCACCTTCTATTAGAGAGGTAAAAGAACACATAGCATTGTCAAGATCCTCAAACACTATTCATAATCCATTTCAATTATACTTGCGTGAGATTCATTTACCAAACAGTAGTTTCTACGATAAATTGAACTTTTAATTAGAAAAAGAAAACCCTAAGAAACCAGACGAACTCTGATACAAACAGTTGAACAAGATGAATTCATACCTTTTCGTTTCAATATTTCGGATGCTCTGATCTGAAGGAAAGCCAACACGGATGAATAAGAATGAGGAAAATAGACACAAATGTCAGTTTGTAGAGTGAGAGTTCCCGTCGTTTCCCGAACCTTCTGCTCTTTTTCTCTTTAGGATATTGCCACGTTTATACTAAAGGGAAAAAGACTAGAGAATTACAAAAGCCCATAAACAATTTAATTTGGATCCAAAAAGTACATGGCGAGATTGGGCCAGACACAATAACGATTTGGGCGGACCATTCTAATATTACAATCCCAAGCAACCGTTTAAGGGGACCTAGGTTTATCTAACTAACCTAACCTATTAATCTAACCTAATTTAATCCTAGTTAATCTACCATATATGCTGCCGTTTGAAACATGTTACCCTTCTTATTAATATCGGTTCTTCTCCTCCTTCCTTAATCTAACCCAATTCTTAACCTAAATAGCCCCCAAGAAATTTTCGGTTGCCGGCAAAACAAATTGATAACAATTACTCAAAACAAATTGATAACAATAACAATCAAAACAAATTTTCTGTTGTCAGCAAAACAGAAATTTTATGTAGCCGGCTATGTTGAGCTACCGACTAGAGTTCATTACTTTTCAAATTAAGAGAAAAATCTATTGACTAAGTGGACTAAAACACTACAAGCGAAAATGTAACTCACACGATGCATATTTCGAATCACGATGCATTTGCACACTAACTTATGTTGTATTAGTCGGTAGTAATGGCGTACATAATGATGCGGTGCGGGTTAAGGAAAATCAGCAGTGAAGGTTAACATTTTCGAATGTTCTTTTCCCTCATTGTCACGTGTTGTGTCATGTGTTTATTTAGTGAGTCTGTGTGAGCTATACGTTTTATTGTGGTTGTTAGAGCATGGCTCGGTCAACCTCACTAAGTGTTGGTATGTCAAGTTTAGTTGTCAAATTTAGTGATCAAAACTCGACCGCTAAACAACACACATTAGGTAAAGTCAAGTCATGAGTGATTTAGCTTTAGGTTGTGGAAGATTTTGGTAGGATTTAGAATCACTACTTGAAGAGTTGAAGAAGACTCAAGATCAAACGAAGACATCCGGATTCATCGTTCAAGAGGTTGGTGATGAACGCATAAATATTACATATTTACACTCATATTTGCACTAGCAAGATCTCGTTATTTGATTAATAATATTTCTTTAAGCAATTTACAAGAAATACAAGCAATTCCGGCAATACGACAAGAAAGAAGACAAAAGAAGCTAAAGAACAAGAATACTGGAGGCGGGCGCAGCTGAGTCCGACTGGATTTATGGGAGCAGCCACGAAGTCTAAAGGGAATCAGAGGTTTTACTGGAGGCAGGCCTATTGTGTTAATAATCACTACTTGGGGCCGCTACATTATTGGGACCCAAGCTATTCGATAAGGGCCATCCCCTTCCTTGGTATAAAAAACGCATTTTCATCAGTCAGGTTCTCCTCTTTCAGTTGAGTTCTTTACTGAACTCTTTGTTTCAGACGACTACCGACGGCTAGCTATGGATTTAGAAGGGTTCAGCTGGTGTTCGTGGAAGAAGAATACAGAAGACAAGCTAGGTCGAATTTTGTATGGCTTGGGTTATGATGTTGGCCGTGAAAACCATGTGTGTTTCCGGAGATTTCTTGGTGGAACCGGTGATCGAATGAGATGGATTAGAACATGAAATTGAAGGTAAGACGAAATCATAGATTGGGTTAGCATCATTGGCGGATTTAGACAAGGATTGGAGTTACAAAACAGGAGAAAGTGGAGCTTGGTGCTGTCGTTGGAAGTGTAAAGAAATGGTTGAGTTATGATTGTGTGTGATTGATTGATGCTGATATTTGGAATGATGGGTTTGCTGTTTGATTGTTAATTGTTGCAGGGAAGGAGGTGTAATGAGCTGAGAGACCAAAACAAGTGATTCCTGT
>JAJJMA010106787.1:7066-31448 GCA_023529015.1 Papaver nudicaule | reverse complement strand
AAGTCCCCCACGTGTCCCCGTGTCTCTGAGCTTGCTCGATGTCTCTTCCTTTTGATGATCGTCCTTCGAATGTAATCCTGATTTCCTTTGTTATGAAGCCGTGAACTCGCCTGAGTGACCTTCCGGCTGAGTAGGGTTGTGCTTCGTCCCTTTTGCTGTCGTCGTGGTGGAGGGTTTTGTTAAGTCTTAGTGCAGCGTGACTTCGTGACGTTGAGCTTGTACCCGCATATGTGTCCTTGCAGGGTTTTCCTTTTCTCCGTGTATTGGGAGGCTCGTGCTTGCAGCTCCATCTCCCTGCTGGCTCTCTTGTTGTGGTTCCTATCTCCTAGTGACCTCCCTTTCAAGCGTAGTACGCCTTCAACCACTTGCCGTTGATGATAGTCCCCTCTTCTTTTCCATCCATGGTGACTATTTTATAGTACCCACTCGCAGATGCCTTAGAGATAACATATGGACCTTCCCAGTTCGGAGCGAACTTTGGTGCCGTGGCGTCTTGCTGGACGTATTTCGCTGTCTTCAGCACCAAGTCCCCACTTGAAAAAGTTCTTGGCTTCACAACTTTGTTGTATGCTCGAGAGAGCCTTTTCCGATACATTTGTATGTGTCTCTCTGCTTTGGTTCGCCTTGAGTCCAGGGAGTCTAGCTCTGCTATCCTTGAATCATCTACCTCGGCCTCATTCCAATGGACACCACTTGTTGTTGCAATACGAGCGGATTGTACCTTGATTTCTGCTGGTAGTATGGCGTCGGCGCCATAGACTAGCGAGTAGGGAGACGTCCCGGTGGAGCTCCGTGGAGAGATCCTGTAGGCCCATAGCGCCATGGGTAACTGCTCGTGCCACGACCTTGGGTTGTTGTGTACAGTTCTACTAATTATCCGAAACAACGTCTTATTGGTACTCTCCGCCTGTCCGTTACCCTGAGGGTAGTATGGGGTAGAGCAAATGTGTTGGATTTCGTACCTTTGGTGTAACTTTGCCACGTCTTTGTTAACAAATGACGTCCCATTGGCTGTAATAATATGTTTGGGAATCCCGAACCTGCAGATGATGTGCTCCTTGATGAATGCCGCAATCGTGACACCGGTTATTGCTTCCACCCATTTGCTGAAGTACTCTGTCGCGGTGATGATATACTCTTTGTTCTTCGAGGAAGGTGGGTTGATCTTCCCGATGAGGTCGAGTCCCAGCTGTAGAACGGCCATGGGGTACTGATTAATCGCAGTGGCAGACACGGAGTGTGGATGAGGTTCCCGTGAGTTTGGCACTTGTGGAACTTCTGCACAAACGACGTCGCATCATCTTCCATGGTCGGCCAGTAATACCTCTCGTGAATCTGTAGAAATAGTTTTCTCTTCCACTGGTGCTCGGTCTCATGTGTATCTTTCAGAACTGTGGGGATTTCCTCTTTCGACAAGCACCGGAGTAGACTTCCCCCATAACTTTTACGATATAATACTCCTTCGTGGTAGAGGAACCTCCTGGATCCCTTAATCAGACGACTGGCTATGTGCTGGTCTACTGGTAGAACCTTTTCGTTGAGGTATTTGATAAAAGGTTCCCTTCAATCCTCGGTTGGCTGGCATACTAAAGCTTCGGGTTGATGAAGAGGGGTCTGACAGTCGGGACACATCTCTTGTAGGGCCCGGGATTGTGCTTCCATTGTCGGCCAATAGTAGCCAAGTCTCTGAGGTCGTCGATATAGAGTCACGACGAGAGTTTGCCCGCAGACTTCATCATGGACACGTTTGAGTTGTTGTTGTGCTTCAAGTCCTCCCAAGCATCGTGATAGTGATCTGTCTGGGTTTCTATGGTATAACACTCCATGGAAAAGAAATAAATGTTTTAACTCTTTAATCCCAAGTTTCCGCTCGGAAGTGTAGTTACCTAGATCTTCGATAATGGGTGTCCGCGAGTCATTGTCTGGTATGAGCTCGCCCTCCGTTAGCCAGGTTGAGGGGACAGTCCGTCTCTGCACCGTCATAGTCTCCTCCTCCCCTTTGAACTGGAATTTGGACGCTAGGTTCGCCAAGCAGTCGGCGTGTCTATTGTTAGTGCGTCCAGTATGTGTTATGGTGGCACCAACGAAGTGGTTCAGCAGCCTTTGTGCTTCAGCCCTATGAGGAGCGAGAGTGATTTCCTTGAGAGAGTATATTCCGTTCATCTGATTTACCAGTAACTTGGAGTCGCCTCTAATATCTAGGTGGGTGACGCCTTCTTGCCTAGCTAATGATAGTCCCGGGAGGAAGGCTTCGTATTCTGCCGAGTTGTTGGTACATTTGAAATCCAATTTGAACGAATGGGATAACATTTCACCTGTTGGGGATACCAAGACGACACCAGCTCCTCCAGTATTGTCGCTTGGGGTAGCAGATCCATCGAAGTACAAAAGCCATGTGTCTGTTTTCACCAACGCTATTTCGAGGAATTCTCCTGGTACCTCCTTGTGTAGAGTCGTTGAGTCTTCTCCCGGGAATGCAGCAAGAAGGTCGGCTACTGCTTGCCCATTGACAGCCTTCGGGGATACACAAGCTATGTCGAACTCGGACATCTGTAGTAACCACTTTTCTGGTCTCCCAATCAAGGCGGGCTTCGAGAGGAGATATTTGATGGATCCGCCTTCGCAATCAGGACAACTCGGTTGGAAAGGAGATAGTGTCGAAGTTTTTGTACAACGAAGACCAGAGACAGGCACGCTTTCTCAGCTTTGGGATATCGAAGTTCCGCGTCCTTCAGGGTACGGCTGATGTAGTAGACCGGGCACTCGACTCTCCTTCGTCCTCCTGTGCTAGCAGCGCTCCGATCGCGACGTCACCCGAGGCAGTGTAGAGGAGTAGTGGTCGTTCTCGTGCGGGAGACTTCATGACCCCCGGTGATAGGAGTAATTGCTGGATCTTGCGGAACGCTTCTTGTTGGACGGATGTCCATGCAAGGTAGCATCCTTCTTCAGCAAGGGGGTAAACGAGACCACGAATTGAGCAAGTCCTGGGATGAAGCGTCAAATGTAGGATACTTTACCCTTGAAGCTCTTCAGTTCCCTCACCGACCTGGGTGGAGGCATGGTGGTAATAGCTTGGGTCTTGGACGGGTCGACCTTGATTCGTTCTTTAGTTACTTGGAATCCGAGAAACTTCCCCGAAGAAACTCCAAAGGCGCACTTCAAAGGGTTCATCTTCAGTTTGTACTCCCGACATCTTTCAAATACGCATCGCAAAACCTCTATGTGTGATGTCCTAGTCCTGGATTTCACGACTATATCATCCACGTAATCCTCGACCTGCTTGTGCATCATGTCGTGGAAGATGGTTGTCATTGCTCGTTGGTAAGTAGCTCCCGCGTTCCTCAGACCGAAGGGCATAACCGTGTAGTAGAAATTCCTGAGGGGCGTCCGGAATGCCGTCCTCGGGGCATCATGCCCATACATCTTTATTTGATTATATCCGCTACACCCGTCCATGAAGGAGAACATGACATGTCCACTGGTAGCGTCTACAAGCATGTCGATGTTTGGGAGTGGGAAATCATCCTTCGGGCAACAATTATTCAGGTCTCTGAAGTCGACACAACAACGTATTTGGCCGTTCTTTTTCTTGACGGGTACCACGTTGGCCAACCAAGTAGTGTGTTGGATTGGTTTGATGAATCCTGCTGCTAAAAACTTCTGTATTTCGACTTTGATCTGTTCCTCCACGTCATGTCTGAAATTCCTCGGTTGTTGTTTGACTGGTCTAGAACCCGGGGTGATTGACAATTGGTGTGTCACCAGTTTTTCGTCGAGTCCTGGCATCTCCTCGTACTTCCAAGCAAACGTGTCTTTATATTCTTTCAACAAGTTTACGAATTCAGTTCGCTCCGCATGTGACACAGTTGAGCTGATGAAGATAGGCCGGGGTGACTCTTCCGTTCCGATATATATATGGTTTCTAGTGCGTCAGAGGTGGAGTTCGTCCCATCTTGCAATTGCGGAGGCGCCTCCTTGACTTCGTCCTCAACCTGTTGTAGTTACATTTTCCGTGGTGGGGAGAGCTGTGACTAGTCTCCCCTGCTAATTACTAACATTGACGCCGGAGGTAAACCATTCTCCCTTTAGCGTCCCGGGTCGTCACGAAACTTCCTGTCCTTTTGTGTGTCGGTGCTTTACTTCTTCATTCCCCTTGTTTCGCGTCTCCGCCCGACTGTCGCTGTAGATCGTGCCTCTTCGGGGATGTCCAATTAGGGAGTGGCACATTGTAGATCTTGTCTTGGCACTGGGATGCCTCGTCCTTCGGATCCACAAACTTTGCGTCGTATATTGATGAGTATGGGGAGAGACATGCAGTCACACGGACAATGCCTTTGTTTAGAACTGCTTTCAAGCACTGATGGTAGGTAGAGGCGACGACTTCGTTCTCATGTAGCCATGGCCTTCCCAGTATCATGTGGTACTCAGGTTCTTTCTCGATCACGTGAAATTTAGCCTTCGTGTGGATGGGTCCCACCTTTTACTCCAAGTTGACATGTTCGTAGATACTCGTCTTGTTCCCTTTGAAGTCTTTCATTACGATTGGGTGGTAGACTATCTGTTGTTAGGGATCCTCGCGATTCTGAGAGTTTTGAGGGAGATTACATTGGCTGCTGCCCCAGTGTCCACCGACGCTCTCTTGAACTCCGTACCTTTTATGTGAGCAGTTACATACAGGGCACGATTGTCTCCCTCTTCAGCCATCATGTCTTTGTCGGTGAAGGTTATGTCTTGCGTCTGCGCATCAACTGTTATGGAAATCTCGGAGATCATGGTAGGGTTGGAGTTAGGTTTGCTTCGAAAGCGATGCGGTTAAGGGCGTCGAACGTGTCGACACGTTGTCCCTTTGAGAAATGAAGGAGCTCGCATAGTTTTTCGATGAGAAGGGTAGCTTGCTCTTTTGCTGATTTGTCGTAAGATGTGAAGCTCTCGATGTTGATTGGTATATCGAACTGAGTTTCCGGCGCCACCGTCCCTAGAATAGCCGTCTCTCCGAGGAAAATCTTCTAAGACCGAGAGATTGATCTCCCACTGTGGTCGCCAACTGTTTTTACCTGGAAAAAAATGCACCATCTCTAGGTACTTTCGTAGTGCTCGAGATCAACGAACAAGACGAGCCTAAACCAAGTCAATGGCCGTTCACGACTTGCTTCGGTCACAGAGAGGATAGAGGTTGATCTAGGGAGGGAAACAACGAAGAAACTTGAGATCAGGTTGAGAATGTGTTTTGGGTGTAAGAGTTCAAGATCTCCGTCGTGAAGGTGACTGGAAATCTCCAAGGATAGAAGTATGTTGAATACTCAGGTTTGTTTGCTTTGAGGTTCTGGTGTTTTTCTCTGTTCTAGTTGTTCTGAATCTTCTGCCTTGAAGATAGAGGAAGCCTCTATTTATAGTGTTGAACTCACCATGATCTCTCGACAGAGAAGGTGGAAGTCGTGGAAGAGTAGAGGAGTGGAGGACGTGAGCTGTTCTCTGTAACTGCTAGAATCGTGTAGAACATGTCCACTCAGCACCAACTTCTCGTAGCCGTCCATCATCTCTATCAGTTTCTTTCAACTGTCGTAGACCGCCAGACCAATACCCCTAAATTATCCCCCTGTGTGATGTTTTGATATCTCGAGTGATGTACATATATTGCATGGTTGTGTTGAGTTTTAACAGTGTCGTGTGGCTATGATTTTGTGTCCAGCGTGAGTGTGGCGCTTTTGAGACATGCATTGTGGGCGTATAGGAGTGGCCTTAGCCATTAGCTAAGGCCAGGAACTCATGGCGCCATGGATATGGCGCCATAGCGTAGCACCTTGGCCTCGAGCCAAGGTTAAGTTTCATGGCACAATGCATTATGGCGCCAAATGTTCCACGGCCTTGGCCTTTGGCCGAGAAAAGATTGTTGTGGCGCCATGGTCCAAGGAGACCACGGCCTTGGCCTTTGGCCAAGGCCAACTTGATTGTGGCGTACTTGTGCAATTGTGTTATGGTGCGTGCGTGTGCTTGCGCTGTGGCGTATGCATGCGCTTGTGCTACAGCGTGCTTCAAGTCATGGCGTGCTTATCCAAGGTATATTAGACCATTATGTGTTTAGAGTGTGCTCTGTTTAAACGTGCTTAGGCTGTTGTATGCCTCTCAGAGAGCTCTGGACATGCATAGAGTTGCGGTATATCTGAGGTTTTCATTGAGACTCGGATGTTGAGTCATATTTTGAGAGGAAATACGTGAGGATGCGTCTCTATTAACTCTCCACCATGTACCATTGAGCAATCTAGTTCTGATATCGAGGAATTCGAGGCGATGTCGACATGAAGAAGATTAGTGGGTTTATGTGCTGGTGAGGTTATCGGTACTGCACCATGATATCATCCTCTCCACCGGGAGTTATAAGAGAGGACTCACAGAGAGTACATTCAGCTCGTAGAATAGGTTGCATTGTGAGCTATAACGATGTGCCTAAGTAGGCGATGACCTTTAAATAAGGCGCAGTTAGAGAGTAGTTTTACCATTTCGTCCCTCTTTCATTTTTCACCATCTACACTACTTGATCAAATATTCATTTGATTATTCATTTGATGTTTTGATTTGAATTCTTGGATATCATTAACGTGACATCTATATTGGAATCAAGAATTCTGGAGATTTAACATTTTGCTAGTTACTCGTGGAATCTCGCACCGTACTTCCAATGGTATATCTATTTGCGTGATTCGGAACGTCTGAACCAATGTGTTCACTTAAGCTTAACACACAAGGCTTTGTCCACGTTTGTTACGATACGTTTATGCGGAACGTTGAACCACGTTGGACCAGATCCCACTTCCACCTAGGTTCGTCTGGTTACCCCAGCAATACCAAGGAAGCAATGTCGACATTATAAAGCTGGTGACGACATTTGGAAGTAATAATATCTAAGGAGATTTTCGAAACTAGGACACATTTTCGAATTGAGATCTTTCCCAGAGATCATATTTGGTAAGCACCATATTTCGAATTAATAAGAAATATCCAAATATACCTTAAGATATTATTTGCTTTGATTGCTCTTGGCTAAACATGTTTCGAAAATATATTTTTCTTAAATGTAACATGCTAGAGTATTAGTTCTCATTAAAAGCTATGAGACTAAATGGGGAATTTCAGAACTATTATGTAAATGTGCGTTGTGGAATTTCCGAAATTAAACTTTTCCTCATTTCAAAGCTAAAGCCTTAGTCAATATAAATAGGAGTGGTATCTCTCCTAAAATCTTTAATCCCCTTGGCCAAGCTCTTCTTCGGAATTGTTAGCTTGTGTTGTCGCTTTTCTTTTCAGTTACCTTTGAGCTTTGCTCTAGGTCTAGAATTGCGTGAAAGTCTTCTCTCGGGATCGAGAAGCCTAGAAGTACCTCTTACGGGAAACTAGCTTATGTTTACTAGTCTTATTTGTATTGTACTTGTGCTCTGTTCTATCACGTCTATCAAACCTAACGATCTTGTTTATTCTAAGGCCCTTTTCTTCTGATATAAGGCCACTCAAGATCATTGTGATTAGAACATACTCTTTATCTATTAACTTGGATTTGTCAGCAAGCCGCTTTCGGTTTGTGTACCTAAACTATAGATATTGAGTGGAATCAAGATCGCTGTTATTGGATTTGTTCTTTGCAGGTACATCGTTTTTCATGGTCATATCATTTCGTACTTGCTACAGCTATCTACTTGATTCCAACTGGGACGACAAGGTTACTCTTTCGGGAGTTTAGGTTTTGAAACCTTGCTCGATATCTCGAGGTGTTTATTGCCTAAGTAAACTTAATATCCTCGCCCTTGGTGTGAAAAGACTTCGGTGAAATATCTGTTAGTTACCAAGGATATCATCTAGCGATTTGACTTGTCCGCTATTTGGATATCCTCGCTATGGGCTGTGAGGCAACTCTTACGTAAGACAGTTACGGGGAATACATGTGCGTGACCATCTTGCTGTGGTTGGAGGCGTAGGAATACTGAGGGGAAATCTTTGTGACTAATAGTCTTATTATGGTCATATTGTCTGCACCAGCTAGTCCGAAGTCTGAGAGTAGGTGTGTTGGCGGCTTAATTCTTAAGAGTATTCAAAACTGGTTAACAAAATCTTGTGTGTACTTTACTTTACTTTCGCATTATATTTGACTCATTTTATATAATTAAAGTATCGTACTTGGTTGGTTGACATAGTCTTTCGGATTCTTGTATTGACTCCCTTGTGTGAATCAATCAGATCTGAAAGAGATCTTGTTCTTGGGTTCTTGATTTCAGGAACCGGTCAAGGTTTGAATTATAGGTGGACTAAAATAAATGATTGGTGGTGTGCTCGGTACCCTCGTCTTTTCAATTGGTATAAGAGCAGGCAAACACCTTAAGATCTAACAATCTGTGTTTGGCTCGATCCAACCTATAAGAATAACCATGAATAAGAATGATGATTCTAATTCAGTCAACGTACCTCCAAGATGTGACGGGACAAACTATCTATGGTGGAGATCTGCCATGAAAACTTATCTTATGTCTAAAGATTTTGGCATATGGTTTTATATTGTCAAAGGATATACTCGACCAAAACTAAGAGGATCACTCCTTGAAGTTAAAGATTTTCAAAACATACGGTCGAGGAAAATACAGAAGAAAAGAAAAATCTTGATGGTTTAAACATCATTTTTGATACAGTCAATACCAAGTTACAATCCCATATCCTCTGTTGTGAAACCTCTAAAGAGGCATGGGACACACTGGAAACTGTATTCAAAATTGACTTCTCTAAAAAGAAAAAGAAACTGCTTGACCTTGCTCTCGAATGTGAAAAGCTGAGACAGTATCAAAATGATCTTGATGCTAAACTAATATCTTCCAATATTAGTGCATATACGACAATGTCGTCCGGATCAACTCACAGTAGTCCAAAACTAGATAGGGGAGATGAATGTTATTCTGATCAAGATAGAGCTTCTGTAATTGCTGATAACGGTGAGTCTTTTTGCTTACTTGCTAAAGTAGAAACCCTTTCCATGGATGATCTCAAATCAGAAAATCTATATCTCAAGGATCAACTTGCATTATGTGAGAAGACCTTATCCGACAAAGCTAATGAACTTGAAAAACTTCGTGATGAGTTCGCTAGAACCATATCTCTGAAAGTAGGTAAATAGAATTATTATACCGTGATCTTCAAAGACTATCAGGAAGTTTTCAAAAAGTCTCTGCTATGCTGTTTGGTCAAAAGTCCTTTGGAGACTTTAGTGGTCTTGGATTCAACACTCAATATACGCATAGTGGAAACTCAATGAGAAAGTCAAGTTGCTGCTTAGAAATAAAAAGTCTTAATGCAATTGACACATTTTGTAATTTCTGTGGCTGTAACTCTCACTGTCGTGAATCCTATCTGGACTCCTCTAAGAGTTTCAGTTCATTTCCTCACTTCGAAAAATTTGAAGGAAATCGGAAAGGAACTGACTAATTACAGTAAACAGTGTAATATGACTCATAATAATTCTAAACAAGCTAAAAATATAAGAAATAAGTCTAGATCTTCAAATAATTCTGTAAACCCAGAGAGATTTTCTCTCTTATCTAGTTTCAATAGATTAAACGTTCAAAGTTTTCTCACTTGTACTATAAATAAGAGAAAACAAAATATCAACAACCTAAACACTCAATACCATCCCTCACTCCACATTAAAAGTCGTTTTAACCTACGTTCCTATTGGCTGGTGAACATAACCACGGAATTCTATTGGTTTAGAATCGTCTACATTTCGTGGCCGTTCAGGTGTTATTCAATCAGTTAGATTGATGGTCGTGATTAAAAATGGTTTGCTCACCCGCGTGGGTAATTAAAGTATTGATCGTGATTGGTCAAAATATTTGTTTTTTCTGTTACACTCGCTTTACATATTTTTTTTAAAATCTTGCACCATTGAATTTAGGGTCCGTATGGGTGGTGGAGATTGTTTATATTGAAATAGTAATAGAATAGCTAATTATGGAAAAAAAATCCGCAAAAATAAAGAAGAAAAAAACGTTTTATAAGGGGGGGTCGGGGAAATTTGGGAAAAAGATCAAATATCAAGAAAAATAATTAAGCAGCAAAAGGAAAAAAAAAAAACATTATTAACGTTCATTCCATAAACAAAAATTCATAAGATAAAATAATTTCTATTCTTAGCACAATATTATTCTCTAAGTGATACCCACATTAAATGCTTTCTATATTAATTCTAATACAAAATATTTTAAAAAAAATAGAATTTTAGGTCGGTAGCCAAGCTAACTGTATATAGCGCATTTGGGAGCTTTTTGGATTTTATGTTTCTAGAGTTTTGTTCATCGCCAGCTTTTCTTTCGCATAATAATGGAGGCGTGAACCCAATTATTAATCCCGGGAGTGCAGGTATATTTCGTGCATAAGTTTTAAACATCATCTATGTGATGCATGTTCTGATATTTTTTGGATTTGTGATTGTTTTTTTTTTAGGTTTGGAGCTCGATGGTTACATTGTGGAAATATGTTTGTTGGTAGAAAATAAGAAACCTAAAGTAGTTATGAAAGCCCTATGGCTATCTCTGCTCAACCACAACAACAACAGTAAATTTTCCTTGAACCAAAATTAAGTTTGGGTTTTGTTTCAAATTATTCAGTCTTTAATTTCTAATGTTTTTTTTTTCTGGGGTTTAAGGTTGAATTGTGGAAAACGTCTTATTGATCTACTCAAATCTCTCAATAGGTAAACAACTGTATAGTTGTCATCCTTATTTCTGCTTATAACGTGTTTGATGGGGGCTCACAAAGACTATTTTGTGTAATAGGGAAATATAATGGCTAGAGCTTTCTAAAGGAGTATTGCCTATTGATAATCATAAACTGCAGATCATAAGCTTTGACAGTATTATACATATATGCCTCGGAATGAAAAGCTACACAGGTTTTTGATCTTATATATATATGCTACAATTTCTACACTTTAGATGGATGTGCATGAACCTGTCAATTTCTCATGGAATGTATTTTGGTAGTTTGCAATGGTTTAGATGGCTTTCCTATAGTTTTGATTTGCACGCAAAACCTGCAATCCAGAAATGTATTCTTTGTTGGCTTTGTGTAGTGATGCAGGAAAACAGTGGAGCACTCCAAATGGTTGCCTAAAACTGATCTAGCTTGGCTCTTTGGATGACGTGTACCATTGTCTGCATTCAAATTGAAGTTGATGTTCATGATTTGTTCCGGATAACCTTTCAAATGTAGTAAAAGCTATTAGCTTATTCAATTATGTTTGATTATTGCAGATGCTATTAGCTTTTCCATTGTTGTTGTTTTACCTTTGAAGATACAGGGAACACTAGAAATAACAATTCATATGCTGTAATGGACCAATGGAGTGAGGTCATTCATAGCGTTCACTTTTGGAATCTAATGGACCATTTTGATATAATCTTTGTTCAGGTGTACATCACACTATGAGGTAAGACCCAATCATATTCATTTTGGTGATAGCAAATGACCAAGAGTTCTTTAATATGCTAGAATTTTGAACTAAGGCTCTCCTAGGATGCAATTGTTCATAACGTTCTAGATCGATAATTTTGTTCTTGGTGTAATTATCATAAACTTTTATACATAGTTAATACTTCCAGTTGGGGGAACTTTAGTTGCATGTAAATTGGTTATAATAAGAGCTATAGGTGGATAAAGGTAGATTTGATATTGCACATGCTGGATCTGATATAGATGGTGACTATTGTATTTGTTCTGCGCAATACGGTAGTTTGGTCTATTACCTGTATAAATAAATGGATTTATTGTGCAGTTGTCTTACCATGAAGTGACATCATGTTACCTTCAAGTTTGTAATGGCTTTTGGGTGGTCTGATCATATTTACTTATTAAAGCCCGTACTTGGATTTTCACTTTTTATTGTCTAGGATTGCTTGATAATCTGTCAGTCTATTAGCGATTTTGAGTTGGTCTGACATAACTAAATATGAAAAATACCATTTTCATCTATTTGTTTGTTTGCCATGATTATTGCCTATTAATAAAAAAAAAGACCGAAATAGTCGATTAGTTCTAATCAGGTGTTAACGTTAACCTTAGTTTTAACTCTTAATTACACCTCGACATCTAAACGTCGACCCCTAGACCAGTGTGGTGTGTCTTGGAATTCTATTTCATAACCATGATTTTTTTTTGCTATATTTTCAGGTGAGCGAGTTAAAAAAAAAAAGTACAAGAAAATCAGAAACTCCTAGGAGAGATTCCTCTGTAGTCTGTAGATCACTCACTTTCTTTTTTTTGCATACTTAATTAGCCTGTAGAAACTGGTAGGTTGCCAATTGAACGCTGTATTGAGCATCACCTGGGCATGCTTGGTGATGCATTTTGCTTTTTGTTTAAGTATGCAACAGGCGATATGGTGATATTGCTAATTGTTATGTTTGTTGCATTCCTGTTTGAACTCATTGATTGGTGAAAATTGTATTGGTATTTCCATAATGTCAGTGTGAGAACTCAGTGGTTTGCATGATAAGCCTTTTACAAAACAATAGATACCGACCTCTAGCAATGTTTTCACCCTATTACTTTTTTTTTTCCAATGAAACACTCATCTACTCCTAAACACAGTGAAACACTCATCTACTCTTAAACACAGTGTCCCAATAACAGTAATAAAGGATTGGCAATCAGTATAATACCTGAATAGTCTTACTCTTTTCTGTTGGACAATTTGGACATTGAGTCTCTGGTGTCACAAGACAGTTAAGTTCTAGGTTTTTACAAAATAGGCATTAATTTGGCTATGCAATACTTTCTGTGTTTCCAATGCAGTTTGTGGCTTAAAAAGTAGAACAATACATTATATGAGATTTCTCCTTTATCTGCCCAATAGCTTATTTTTAGTTGTGTCCTTTAGAACTCAAGGATAGTGTACTACAAGTCATGTTCAAGTAAGGTTCTCATTAGGTCAATCAGAGAAGGTTCTCAATAGGTCGAGGTGGTCGAGGTTGTGCACAGTTTTGAGTTCCCAATAGAACTAGGACTACATCAGTGAGATGATGCTATAATGCCATAACTTACTATAGGCTTACATAGATGTATTATGACTAATTGTATGCTCTAACACTCATCCCATCCCCTCAATGTGTTTCCCCTCCTGTATATTCAGTTTGGCAGTTAAAATGTATGAAATTTACATATCGACTGAAACTGTCATATGTGTTGATACTCAGAAAACAAAACATGCCGAGATTCGTTTTTAGCCGTTGAAGGTATCCGTTTGACAAAGACACAAAATCTTGATGAGAAAAACCTGCAAATTTAATTGGAAAACATATAGCTGTGGTATGTGTCCCCTGATGTTTCCCAGTGTGGATGTCCAGGTCCAATTTCCAGAGACAAAGCCGGCCAGTTGTGCCAGTTCCGATCAGGGGATATACGACCTCCACCAAAATTCTTTCCCTTTGCATGCACAACTTCTTTTGGTTAGACATGAAGACAAGCGGACGTTCGTGGTGCAAGCAAGCAGCAAATAATCCAGTTGATGAAATGCGATCACCGGAACCAATGCAAAAGCCGCCTGAAGGTCCAGTTGTAGCGAAACAATTTCTATTTTCACATTGTTTTTTGTTTTTCTTCTAAAGGCTTTGCTTATCTTAATCCCCTTTTGCAGGTTCATTAAGATGTTTAGATATCCAAAAGGGACAAGGGTGAGCAGTGTAAGCGAGGTATTTTTGGATGAGAGGCATCAAAAGTAACGGAAGTCATCAGATGAAGTTCAACTCACTGTCATCTGTCATCTAAAAAGAGAAGTATCTTATTTTTTTGGTTAACTTCAGCATGAAATTTTAACACTTTCACTGCCATTTTTTTTTCTCAAGGATATGTTCGTCTTACAATGCTCTACGTTCCTACAGAATTTAAGTGCATTTTAACATACCAAACACAGTATCTACCAATTTTAATATCAACATGGTTTTCAAAATATATAATAAATGGTGGTGTTATACGTCTCGAGTATATCTGTTCATTTTAGGCAACAATGTAGAGCTTTATAAGGAGAACAAATACTCAAATATTCGTTAGGGTACTTTTATTTTAAAAAATGGTGGCAAGTATTACTAGAGAGAGTGAGATGAAGAATCTTAGTGGATCATCCTTCTTTGACGACAAAGAAAAGGTGGAAGAAGATAAAACGAAAGAGAAGATCTACTGACCTCAAATATGATAGTCAGACTCTTGACCGATGAACATTGTGATACTTGACTCATCATTTTCAATTTTGGTGAATGCATTATGCTCAACATAAATATACAAATGGAACCAAAAAGTAGTTTAATCTATATATGAATGATCTGCTTTTGCAAGGCAACCAGGAGTATAATCAAATCCAGGATGTGGAATTTACCGCATTTTTTTCGAAAACACGGAGACATTTTAGAGCTGTTGTGGCATACCAGTGAGCCACGTTATAGTTCTGGTACAACATAAACTAGACTAAATCTCTGCCAAGTTTTTTGACAATGGCTTAAGACAAGATTTCATGGCATGGCTATTGATGATTACGGCAAATCTCCTTTGAATTGTAAAGGTTATATTAAAGTTGGACCGAAGCTCACTACCTACAAGCCCAGGTAACTAGACAAAAAAAAAAACAAAAAAAAATTCCCCCACCCCGCCCGATGTCCAGGTCACAGGTATCACCACCAAGCGACTTAGCTTGCTTTGCTTTCCCCGTGTCATATATATTCTCTTGGTTGCGGTTGCGGTTACTTAGCTTGCTTTGCTTTCCCCGACATCCTCCCTCCCTCTATAATGTGAATATGTAATTGGGATTGTCTATTTGTATATTTTAGGCAGCCACCTAAAATGGATGGTGTGATAGTTTTTTTGCCGAAGTTTGTGCGTAGTTTTTAAGAGAATAATTTCAAAAAAAAAAAAAACAAAACAAAAAATCATTTTGTTCGTGTTTTAAGTTAATATTTTTTTATTCAAATGTAGGTTATTGATATTAATCTATATGTTTCATTTTAATTGAGATGCTTTCAATCTAACTAAAAACGGGGGCGGGGCGGAGCCCCGCCACACCTCAACAGGAACAATCACCTTACCCGGTGCGTAGCACGGGTTGCCGACTAGTAGTATTTAAAGAATGCATTTTTGTAAAATAAGCATTTAAATAAACTACTAGATCTCAAGAAAAATCCTTACCAGAATTTTCAAAAATAAAATCGAGATCTTTTGTTTCGAAATACTTCGAAATATTTCTTTCCCGGTTGTGCACATACTTTCGAAACATTACACCCTATTATTTCCGATAACTTATTATTTTCGAAAGTAATTTCCTTTTCTGTACACTTTGAACCAATATAAGATGTGTATTTTTGATATCATCTTCTACATCTCTTCTAAAAAGCTTGTAAAGCATTAATGAAGAACATGGAATTGGGAAAAGATGCAGAAATTGAAGAATGGGTTGATGATGATTCGAATCAGGAAACTGAACTCACAAATCCGTGTGAGAGATATGTTACCTGTATGATTGCTAGTATTGGTGGAAAGAAGAAAGACTTGATTCAAGTTGATCTTTTTGGAGAGATGCTGAATGATTTCGAAGTAGTCAAAACCCAACTCGAAGTAACTTTTAAAGATCAAAGCAAACTAGAAGAGTGCTTGGGAGATCTCTGCTCCCAGATGGTATTTCTCAAGAGCTATGCTAGTCAAATTCTTACCAAGCAAAGCTTGTCAAGTGAGTCACTTAGAAACATTGAGGATTTGATGAAAACTCTTGATGTGGACCAAGAATCTCCTAATGACATTTGAGAAATACATAATCTCTAGCAGCTTCGATGGGGAAGAATAAAGATATGTCTTATCATTATATTTCGAAACTTATTAGGGTTTACCTTTGTTATTTTCTTTTGATATTGTTTTCTTTTGAAAAACATTAAATAAAAAGTATTATTATTTATTTGCGTCTGATTCGAATCTGTCCATGATAAATCAATCAAAAAATAAATAAATATATGTGTTTATGTTGTAACAGTCCACGCAGTTTCGAATCAATTTTCTGAAAAATATAAAAACTAGAAAATCAGAAAACCAAAAAGTACGTGAGTTTCGAATGCAACATTGAGTTAATATTTCCGAATCTATTATGGATGTATGTTGCAGGTTATCAAGATAATCCTTTACCTCCCATGGAGGTGATTTTTATTGTTTTAATATCTTGATATCATTTGCCTCCTTATGTTTGTGGTTGTTATGTTTGTACTAACATTTGTGTTGCAGGTACAAGTATAACTATGTAAGGAGGATATGGATTTTATGCTAGTCACGATACTATTGGATATCCTTGTGTCTTTTTTACTATGAGTTATAGTATACGCATAAATCAATGGTTTTGCTATAATCTAGTATGACTACAGACGTGTTCGAAAACCCAAAACCAAGTCTAAGTCTTTCTCTGGTAAAGACTGTTCCGTTGTTCTCATGTCCGAGGGAATTTCAACCAACGGGGGAGAGTTCTTTTGTGAACTTGCGCTTAATAAAAATATATCTTTAGGGGAGCGTGGTTGTGGAATATATAGGGAATATAAGTGTTATCTGCTTATATATTTTGTATTTCCTGACAAGTGGCTTGAGCTTATCATTATATATATATTATAACTTGTCGAAATGTTGACCCGTGTGATTGCGATCATTCTTATATGTTGAATCGAGTTCTCTGCACTTGTGCATTATCTCGTACCCAGATATTTCCGAGACCCTTTGTCAATGAAATATGTCCTGATCGGAACTGTGCTATAACCTATTTCAGAGAGAAAAACAAAAAAAAACAAAAAAAAGAACGTCATCTTAGAAATTGCAAACGCAGCTGAATCATGTGACTGAAACATCATAAATTAAAATTCCCACAATTAAATTTCTTATCTGAAAACATTAATTTGGTGTGGCGGGGTTCTCGACGTACCCGTTGTACAGATGCATTAAAAAATATATTTTTCAATTATACTTTTCTGTAGATTAATATGTAAACACGAACCCTGTAGGACGTGATTGATTGGGAGTGGCGCGGATTCGCCCAGATCTTTCAAATTCATTGAAACATGTCTTAATAGTAACGAAGTTAACCTTTTTCTGGCGGGATTTTTTTCGTTTTTTTCTTGAATCATGAATAATATAATTAATTAATTGGCAATTGACAAAAACAACTAAAGCAACAATGAGAAATTGTTAATTTGGTGTTGTGGGGCTTTGCCACAACAATTTAAAGTTTGAGCGTTTTAATTTCTTACCTGATAGCAAGGTTCATCTCCTACTTCTTGACCAACATTAGAACATTTCTAATTAAATTAATACTTTAAAATCAAGGTTGCACCTACTCCCTCTGTCACATTTTAACTGACCTTATTACTATTTTCATTTGTCTCAAAAATGTATCCAGCTTCTAATTATATCTTATTTTTCCAACAAACTGTCAAATATGCCCTTAAAAAATATCTAGATAAATTGGAAAAAAATTAATTTATATATATATTTTTTGATAATATTTAGATTATTTTACCTTTTATAGTTTTCAAAAATAAAGTCATATGTTTTCTCTTTATTATTTCCCACTTAAAAATAGAAATTCACTTATTCTCTCTATATTTAATAAGGGTACAATAGGAAACTCATTTGATCTCCTTAATTTTTTTGACTTAGTCAAAGCGGTCAGTTAAAATGAGACGGAGGGAGTATTTACCACCTAGACTCTCACTATTTCCCACCCATCTAAAATCCCACCTATAATTTTCCTAATTACCACCTCTAAAAAATTCTAAAACTCCTATTTACCACCCTCTTAGTTTTTCTTTCTTAAAAACCTAAATTGTTATTCTTCTTCTCCACCGTCTACCACCACTTCTCCTCCCTCTCCATGAACACCACCACTTCACCCGCTAAATCATATTTACATAATCATGAACATCTAATCAATGATTTGGTGAGATTTAGGTTGTATTTAAAATAACTATCGTGTGTGCCCTATTCAATATTCAAAATTAGTACATGGATCTTATCATCACTGGTTGCGTGCGTCTTATCTTCAGTGGGTTTTAATCACATGAGATTATCACATGGGAGTTCAATTTGCAAAATGTTTTTGATATCATAGCATTGTTTGATTATGTCATCGCATACCAAAATCGTTGATTGGGTATGAACTTTAAATTTCCACAGAGACAACTAACCAATGATCTCGATTAAAAAAGTTATATAATCAATATTCTACAGAGACCACTAACCAATGATCTAAAAAAAAAGTCGTATAATCAACGATGTCCATACGAATACTTGGTATTCAATCTGGCCTATGAAAACCTCCCCTACTACAATTCAAGATTTTAGTACTGTATAATATGTGGTCATCAAAATGAGTCGAGTGTAATTACGATATCCATGAGCAATTGATTCATGCTCAAGTGAGATCATATATTTATCTCGGTTAAATTGTAACATTATTAGACGGTTAAAGTATGAATCCATGATTCACCCTATTTGATTTTTGTAGGTGGTAAATAGGAGAAATAAGAATTGAAAGATCATTAGTTTTATGAAATGTAAAAAGGAGTGGGAAAGAGTGAAAGTGTAGGTGGTAAATAGGGACAACCAAAATCAATGCATGCAACAACAAAAAAATGATTTGTAATTGTTACTTCAGCATGGATCAATATGAAAAAACGCTCCGTGTAAGATGTATTTGTTGACTGGGAGTCTCTGCCCTACCCCAGTCTTTCTGATCCAAAAGAAACACATCCTAATCAGAACCTAATTATGTACTTCAAAAGAAGAAAATAAAATTGTTATCTTAGCAATTGCAAAACGCAACTGAAATATGTATCTGGAACATCAAAAATATAAAATTTAAAATTGTGACACTATAAATTAATATTTCCACAATTTAATTTCTTATCTGACGATTTTAATTTGGTTTGTCGGGGTTCTCTCCACACCCATGGTCCAAATGCATTAGAAAATATATTTGTAAATTATTCTTTAAGCATGCACCGGGTAGGTTTGTGATTGTTGATTTGGTGTGGCGGGGTTTACCCCAAACTGATAATTATAACACAACTCTCAAATTCATTGTTCATTTGGTGTGACAGGGTTTACCCCAAACTGATAATTATAACACAATCCTCTAATCTCTGTGAAGTTAGAGAAGTAGGAGAGAGGGATTAAGACAGAAAAAATTTAGATTTCTTTTTTTTTTGTTGAAGACGTATGATAGGAAAAATCATTGGATGTGAAAGGAAAAAAAACGTGCATAGTTACCCCATATATACCATGACACAGTTTCCTCTTCCATCACCTAATTTAACTTTGATTTCAATAGACTAAGAGCATCTCCAATGGAGATGTTATAACTTCCTATTTAAAGGAAAATGTAGGATTTTAGACATTTTTCTCAAAATTTATTCTCCAATGGCAATGTGAAGAGTGATTGCGAGGAGGCAGTTACATTCACATACTTAGGAAGATCCTCAGGTTTTAGAGGATTTGATTGAAGATGTGATGATCTTGTTTAATCTAAAACAGTAAAACTATTGGGTAGAGAATTCTTTGTCCAATTAAATTTCTACATGTGGACTAATTAAGTTGTCAAGGTAATATTCCATTTATTTTTTATCTAAACTTAAGGGATTTAAGCATTCAGGATGTCTTAAAACCCCTTCCATATAAATAGCACACCATATCTCCGTTAGAGATGCTCTAATATCCAAGACCGCTAATCCTTCCTTTTTGTAAGGTACCGCTAATCCTTCCTTTTGGATCTCGTGGTTTTTCCCATGAATAATCTGCTCTAAAGGTTCAACCAGGCATGCATTAGCCCAATTAGATCATTGAACCTCATTTCTTGTAACCATTGGCATGTTGGTTACAACTACAGTAGAACCTCGATAAACGAATGTTCGATAAATGAATAAACTCGCCTTATGAATATTTTTCTCCGGTCCCGACTTGGGCTAAGGGATAAATGAATAACCTCGCTAAATGCATTAATGAATAATATTTTTTGAATCTTTAAAGGCCCAACGAAAACATAAATGAATAATTACTATATTTAATACAAAAATATATAGATAAATGTAGAGAACAATCTTCGTATAAGTCTCAAAAAAATGCATCTAAAGTCGATAAATTTTTCCTTCCACCTAAACCAAAATGCATCCCATCTTTAAGTTTTTGTGGTGCATGCACAACTTCTGTATTATTTTTCTCGTGTTGTAGCAATTTTTTTTAACATCGATCAGTGCTTGAAACGCCTCTTTTGATGACATGTTTAGTATGGCGCCACTATGATCTGGTTGTGATCATTCTCATCATTTAATACTGAGTCGATAATTTCTCCATCTGTAGACGATTCCATAATTGCATCATTTTCGTTAGGATAGTTCAAAAGATGTTCGACGTCCATCCTATTTCTTTAACGTAAGAAATGATATCAATAAATTTCTGGATATCTTTTTCTAATTGACCATCTTTAATTTATATCAGGAACATTATTTCTTCAGATCGACTCTTACAATGCCGGAAACAATTTGCAATTTTTTTTGCCGTCACATGAGATTTCCAAGCCATAGTAGAAAAATTAATAGCATCCGAGTGATAATTTTTTCAAGATATTGTGGGTCGACTTCGAAAAGGCTAAATATTATACCATATATTTTTTTAGTATCTAAGTATTTTTTTTGAAAAACGTGCTATTTTATTTAATTTGGGAAATGTTTTACATATCTTCGACAACCAGTGGATACTATTATCTTGTAACCAACATTTCGTCTGAAGTTTCTTTGGTTGGCGACAAATGATATTCTTGCGACTCTAAGTATTAAATGTGCATATAAATTTATTTGTACCTCTTCTTCTATATAAAATAATACAAAACAAATTAATATCTAAATGAATAAATATTCATTTATCGATAAATAAATAACATAAAATACAAATTAATATTTAAATGATTAAATATTTATTTATCGATAAATAAATAACCTCGCTAAAAGAATATTTTTTATCGGTCCCGAGGTCATTCATTTATCGAGGTTCCACTGTACTTTAAAGCTTGCAGGAACAGTTTGGTGAAGTTGGCAATCCTTGGGGCTACATGATCTATGATGTAAATTTTCGAGATGCTTTTGAGGGCAGGGGGAGTCATCATTTGCTTGTAAGGCCGTTCTCTATGGATCAAAAGCAGGGATGAAAGCGACAGAATACTGTCGCCTATACTCCCCTCTCTCTCCTCTTCCCTCACAACCACTGTGAAAGCGCAGTGTCCCTCCCGGAACTGGGAGGAAAGCGAGGAAAGCTGTATCGCTCAAAAAGCGAGGAAGCTTTCCTCGCTTGCACTTTAGCGAGATAGCTTTCCTCGCTTTCTGGGAAGCGAGATAGCTTTCCTCGCTTTCAGTTTGACCTTTTTTAATTTACACCCTCGTTACACTCCAACCAGAAACACTCACCACCACCGTCACCACCACAATCAACCAAATGAATCCAGTCAAAATCAGATTCAAGCCTCCAAATTTCCAATTCCCTGATCAAAAACCTAAATAAACAAAATCCAAAATTCCGGTCATTCAGGCATTTCCTCAAACACCTCCGCTACCTATATTAGGTTCCGTTCTTATTTATAAACCGGTTCTGCTTGAAAAAGTTTGAAAGTTGAACCAAGAAATCCGTTCGGATCCCGTTACTGAAATGGGATCAGACTCCAAGCATCTTAGTCTGTCAGATTCCCCTGGTGCAAAAAACCCTGAACACACCCTAGCCAAATTTCTTCAAATTGAAGAAGAAGCTTTAGAGTTGTTCTTCAATGGCACTCTCCCAATTTCTTCGCAGAATTACTATTCGTGCTAAAAGAAATTACTATTCTTCCCTCTTCACCCCCTTGAATTAAAAGACCAGTGGTGGTACCTCTCAAGATTTACTTGAGAGAAGAAGAAATTCTCTTCCAGTCACTGCTTATTTCTCATCTTCTTTCACTACGGAATCAGGCCTGGATGAAAATCGCCTTCTGAAACTCATCGATTATGAAATCAAATGGGCTCAGGACACCATTAAGGTCAAGGGTTAGTTCATTTGACATTTTCTATTCTTCATTTTCTTGATTTTGGATTTGTTGCATATGGGTTTTGATTCATTCTTGGATATCTGAGATTTGTTATTGAAGTTAGGTTCTTATGTTTAGAAGGTGAAATTGATATTGTGATATTGATTTTGATGAATTTATTCTTATGTTCTTGATCATCAAACTGGTTTTGAAACACCCCCACTATCTCTGTTTCTCCTTCATTTTCTTGTTTATCTGAATTCAAGTTGATGATTGAGATGTACTTTTTTTTTTGTTAGAGAAGTCCGTGAATTAAGCTCCCTTTTTGTTTGCTGTTGATTTATATGCACTACACCTCATCACCTCATCTGCAAAAATCTCAAAGCTAAAGAACTAAAGCGAGGAAAGCTATCTATCTCGCTTTGACTGGTTTTGACCGGTCAAGCGATATAATCTATATCGCTTCTATCTCGCTCCAGTGGTGCCTCCATAGTAAACAGGCGTCCGGGAGGGGCACTGGGAAAACCCTGTTGGGATGATTTCTCTCACCTCCATAGAGAACAACCTAATGTTGATTTTGATTCATTGTGTTTTAGTATATGTGCAATCACGACTTATCATTATTGCAATCTGTGAGTGAGTATCAAATTCAATTGTTTCATTTGCATGAAATGTGGCTTAAAATTAAAGAATATGATGTGGCTTGTCTAGCAGCTCGGTGGCTTCAATGGATGAAGGATGCATCTCCACATTTTATTTGTGCTCTTTTAGGTGCGGTTTGAGTTGATTTTAACAGTGGTCTGCTTATTTTCGCTACAGTTATTTGCTGTTGAAAATCCTGGTCCTCTTCTAATCATTGGAGATCCTGTTGAGAACCCTGAAATACCCATCGAGCATGTCCATGGAGTTGAACCAGCAGGAGATCAGTCAGTTCACCGAGTGATGTCGTTCTTAGTGTTCAAAAGTGTTCAATTCTGGATATATATGTCCTGAAACTCTGCCGAGTGATGTCGTTCGCAGTTGACTAACTTCAATTTTCTTATTCTTCAAATTTAAAAAGGTAATTGTTGGTGATAATCACGGGGCTGTTCCACTTCATCAATCTCATTAATGTAGATAGTCGTGCGTGTAATGTAAACCTTAGACGCATGTATATTACCTATTAGGTCCGTTCTCTGTCCAACTTTTCCCTTAAAGTTGTAAATTCTGCTAGGCGAATTTGTATTTCGGAATTTGTTGATCATTGTATTAGAGTGATGCTTATAAATGCACTCACTTAGAGTTTTCTTATACCAGGCACCAAAGGAAATCCTCCGTGGTACGACTTTACCATAAAACCTTAAGAATAAGCACTGGTTCAGCACTTTTTATGATGCCCAACTTACCTCTGAATCTATGAGAACCATCTCCAAACTATAAACTTGGCCCGATGTATTGTTTACATCCTTTGCTATGCTAAAAAATGATCAACATTCCAAAAACTCCTTTTTCTGTCATTCATTTCCTTGGCTTTCGACCAAGGTTCCACGGGTCTTGGAGTCTTGGACGTTATATTTCACCCCTTTCGACCAAGGTTCCACGGGTCTTGGAGTCTTGGACGTTATATTTCACCCCAAGCAAAGCCTATTGGTTTCAAGAACTCGCTTACCTGCCATGCATTTGGTTTACGCCTAAGATTATAGGCAAGAGAATGAGTTTACATGACTCTGAAATTTCAAATCTCACACATCTCTTCCTTTCTACTTCTTGCTCTAAATCTTACAAAAAGTCTGCTAACACATCCCTGGTTTCTTCTAGATCTTGATTAAGAGGCCATGGTAGTTTTGTTAAAAAATGTGTTCCCACTCTTGATGATCTCTAGTCCCTGAATGTTCTCCATATTATCAAGTATCCACCACCTGCAAAAATGAGATTCCAACCAAACCATATCAAACCACGATAAACCAGTCATATACAAATCATAAATCAATCAAATTAAAAGTCCATAAAATACCTCCTCTTAATGATGCAAATACAAAAAAGCAAGACCACCGTCTATTAACATGTTTATAAAAAAATTTGCAAGATGCATAACAGATCCCTAAAAAATAAATTAACACTAAGTGTCAAAATCATCACATTGCACTAACGGAGATACTTAAGAACCATGGACTTTTAAGACCATAACTTGCAATGAACGATACAACAATGTAATGAAGTATACGCAAAAATTCATTGATATCAACATACCTGAACCGTAGCATGAGACTCAGTCTTCAAAACCCTTCTAGCGAGCTTCGTATACCATTTTTTTTT
>JAJJMA010106775.1:1757-12904 GCA_023529015.1 Papaver nudicaule | reverse complement strand
CTCAATTTTCTAAGAACTTTGGACTAAGCCAAAAGTTAAAGAAGACTCAACCTTGTTTGAAGGTCCGCGACTTCTGGTCCAATGCTTGTTTGGACATCGCTTTGCGACTTCTGGTCCAAATACTTAGTTTGAACATCACTAGGATTAAGTTGTTGAATTCCATAGGCCAAGTCACGACAAGTCCGAGAACTAATCATGTCTAGACCGAAAACTTCAAGATATGGAAGTTGGAAGTTTTCGCATGGCTTATATGAACGCGTTCACAGAGCAATCCATAGAGTTCAGGAGAATTCAGGAGAATTCTTGAACTTGTATGTACGCGTTCATGAACGCGTTCATACAGACTTAACTCGTTCTCTGAAATGCCAAAAGCAACATATGTACGCGTTCATGAACGCGTTCACCGTTGGGGTCATTTCAAGAGACAACTCAACATACTCTACCTATACATGTTATCACAAGTGTGACTAATGCAAATGCGAAAATCCTAGAATACCTTCGGATCATATAAACAACATCATAGACTATTGGTATGATAGAAATGGTAAAAACGATACGGAAAGGAAATACCTTTCTGACCTTCAGCGAGGACGTTATGATTTATCAAGTAGTAAGCTTCGGTCTTCGTCTTCATCAGTCTTCGTCTCGATTACCTAGAACTATCCTAGTCCGAGTTGTAGAGTAAACTTATCAAGGATTGTGTTTTTGTCTCATAAACTTGACAACTGACTTGAGATAGCAACATCAGTGGGTTCAACTGAGCTATGCTCTAACAATCTCCCCCTTTGTCAATTTTAGTGACAAAAACCAATCTTACATATGGATTCAAAAAGTAAAATCTTTTAGCCCTAACCATAATGTACTTTATCTTCTTGTAATCTTCAACGTCTTCAGATAAGAGTGTTCCTGCAAGCGAAGATTCAAGGTAGAGATAACAAACTCAAAGTCACCACACATCTTGGTTTCTAGAAGGACATAATCCAACAAGAGTTTGTTATGCAATTGAGTAGTATGTAAAACTTGGTAAGCATATTGCATCGATGCTTCAAGATACTACACAATTTGATATGTTCTCCCCCTTACTCAATTAGAGTCGAGTTAAACCAACAATTAGTTGTGTGATTCTTAATATGAATTTTAGATTAATTGTTTTATTAGGGCTGTAAATATTAACCAGCGGCCCAAGGCCTCGGTTATCCGGGCCGACGGGTCGGGTTGCTTACTTTCTTTTACCCGCCCCGTATACGAGATTACTCAGTGGCCCATAACCCGTTTCAAAAATGCCACGTGGAAGGTCATAGTTGCATCTATTTGACGGCTGAGAATCAATCATCTCTGACGAATCTCTACGGCTGAAAATTCATCAATCATTAAACGGCTGTAATTCAATCATCATACTTTTTGAGATGAACGACTCTAATTTAATCATCTTATTTGACGGCTGCAAATCAATCATCTATGTACAAGTTAATGACACTTGTACGGCTAGATATTGGGATAATCATCACGACAATCACAGATTGCGTATTTTTAAGCAGCTTGTTGCCACGATTTACTATGACTTCAATAGTCTAATGGTTACATAAAGACACTTGAGACAAAAATTAGAGACAAAAATTAGCTTGTTTTCAGATTGGTATGTACAACTTCTTGTAGTTTGTACATGCCTTTAGAATAACAATAGACACTTTTAAATACTACTTATAGTGTCTTCATAAAAATGATGGCCACTCGTAATAGAACAAAAACGTGACTTTAGGGTATCAGTAGACACTTTCAAAGTTTTATTTAGTGTTTTTATAGAAATAACAGTCACTCATAATAGAACAAAACGTGCCTTTAGGGTAACATTCGACACTTTCAAAGAGTTATTGAGTGTCTTTATATAGATGACGGCCACTCGTAATAGAACAATAACGTGCCTTTTGGGTATCAGTCGACACTTTTAAGGATAAATTTAGTGTCTTTATATGGATGACGGCCACTCGTAGTAGAACAACAACGTGCCTTTTGAGTATCAATCGACACTTTTAAGGATTAATTAGTGTCTTTATATAGATGACGGGCACTCGTAGTAGAACAAAAATGTGGCCTTCGGGTATCAGTCGATACTTTTAAAGACTTATTGAGTGTCTCATAATACCCGACGACTACGCAAATACTCTCCTTCTTGAAAAATAAGGGGCACCAGAATTTTTAGACAGTCGTGTCAAGTATACCTCATATGACACTAAATTTTCATGCGTGTTAATTGAGCCTCAGAACACGGTATTACTGGACACGTTTCTGCCAAATTTTAGAAATGTGTCAAATAACAATTAGACACGGTTGCCAACCGTGTCTAATGACTAGGTGTGTACTAGTGTAAAACATAAACTAGTTTCCCGCAGAGGTACTTCTAGGCTTCTCGATCCCTAGAGAAGACTTCCTCGCAATTCTAGACCGAGAGCAAAAGCTCAAAGGTAACTGAAAAGAAAAGCGACAGACATAAGCTATAGATCCGAAGAAAAGCTTGGTAGAGGGATAAAGCTTTCAGGAGAGATACCACTCCTATTGACTAAAGCTTAGCTTTGAAATGAGGCTAACTTAATTTCGGAAATTCATTAAAGCACATTTCCATATTAGTTCCGAAATTCCTCACTTAGACTCATAGCATTTAATGAGATCTAATACTTTAGCATTTTTACATTAATGAAAAATGTAATTCATAAATGAAAATATATTTTCAATAAATGTTTGGTCAATAGCAATCAAAGCAAATAATAATCATAAGGTATATTTGGATATTTCATTAATTCGAAATATGGTGCTTACCAAATATGCTCCCTGGGAAAGATCTCATTTCGAAACGTGTCCTTTAGTTTCGAAAATCTCCTTAAGGTATTATTACTTCCAAATGTCGTCATCAACTTTAATAATGTCGACATCACTTCCTAGGCTTTGCTGGACGGGCCAGAGCGATCCTAGGTGGAAGTGGGATCTGGTCCAACGTGGTTCAACGTTCCGCATAAATGTATCCTTACAGACGTGGACAAGCCTTCTTTGTTAAGCTTAAGTGAACACATAGGTTCAAAGGACATTCTGAATCACGCATAAAGATATACCATTGAAGTACAACGCATGATTCAACGAGTAATAACAAAATGTTGAATCTCTTGAATTCTTGATTCCAATGTAGATGATCACGTTAATGATATCCAAGAATTCAAATCAAAACATCAAATGAATAATCAAATGAATATTTGATCTCATACAAAGATCTAACCACGTACAATATTGATCAGAAATCATGTGTCTACTAACTAGAGCGACTAACCATATTTCTGATGATGACTCAAGCCAACTTAGTTGTACATTGAAGATGAACTAATTCAACTTCAAACTGAGAATATCAAATTCATTAATTCGTTGAAGCACAAACCAAAATGATAGAGTTTGAACTTCGAAATTACGCATTCTGGGATAACCAAATTAAGGTTTTGAAACCTACATACTGTTTGGCAGAAACCAAATTAAGGTTTCGAAATCTAAAATCATATATGAACAAAACCGAATTAAGGTTCCCAAATCAAGTTTCAATATAACGAAACCAAAGCAAGGTTTCGAAATCTAGATTCTGTTTAACAAAACCTTGGTTAAGGTTTCGAAACAAGAAACACATATTAGAGTCGTCACAAATATTTGGTGTCGAACTTGAGAGTCCATGTGGTCAAGAACCGTTTCAGCATCACACTTTTTTAACCTTGACGCAAAGGTTATATTTCCCGGTTCACATAAACCTTTAGGAAACCTCAGAGTCTTTTCGATCTTTTAGAACTCACATGGTCAAGACACATTAGTCTTGATTCTCAAGTCACTGTTAGCCAGCAAACACAGTTTCGAACTCATATCTTCTCATTGGTCACAAATTTTAAGTTTTGGACCAATAGCTCACGGATGCGAAAACCAAATTATGGTTACGAATCAAAGTTTAGTTTTACCACTACATTGTAGTTTCGAACATTAAAAATCCATAAGTTGAGATAAAACAAAAAAATGGTTTCGGAATCCAGAAGTATGATATGGCATACAAGATGTTCATATACATAATCAAGTAAATGATTGAAAACTTCAGTATTCAGAGCCAAACCAAGACGTCATATTCGATGCTCAGAAAAGCAGTATATCGAGTCTACACAACATAAGTGAGTCACGATCTCACTTACATTTAGCTCATACAAGTATTTGCTAATCAATCCGACAGAGTCATACTAGGTAAGTAGAGACACAATACTATGATGGATTAAATCTCGTAGTACTACCGAGACAACATTACACTGCTATATCCAACTCGAAGGTTTTAGGAAAAACCTTATATTACTATGAGACGAAGAAGAAAAGAAAGCTCTAAGCAATATGGAACGTCATAATTCAACACAAATATCGCAGGCGATAAAGTGGAGTTATATCTCAAGACACACTGATCACAAGTGATCAAGTCATAACGTAAAGCTCAAGTAGAGAGTTATGTTTTTGTCTTTTGTAGCACAAGTGTAAAAAATATGGAATCACGTTATTTAGATTCACTAACCTCTTGAATGATGAAGCCGGATGTCTTCGTTTGATCTTCAGTCTTCCTTCAACTCTTCAAGTAGTGATTCTAAATCCTACCAAAATCTTCCACAACCTAAAGCTAACTCACTCATGACTTTACCTAATGTGTATTGTTTAGCGGTCGAGTTTTGATCACTAAATTTGACAACTAAGCTTGACATACCAATACTTAGTGAGGTTGACCGAGCCATGCTCTAACATAAATAATTTGCAATATTTCAGGTGTTTCAATGATTAAGTAAGGGGGTGGTCAAAATTAGCTGCACGCACACGGTATACATATCATGTTTCGCTTATGCAGGGGTAAAATCCCATTCCTTAATATACGATCTGTCTAACGTTTTATCATTTAGATTTTTCTTTTAGCTTAAATAACACGATTTCAGAATTATAGTGTTGATGCAAATGATCCATTTATGGTATTATTTTGTAGTTAGAAGCTTTAAGTTTAGATCCTGAACTGTAATGATAGTTTGTCAAAACTTATACCATAGTCAAACTGTAGGTTAATTGCCGTTTAATTGTGTCGAGTTGATGATATAAGTTTCGAGTTGAAATGGTATAGGGTTCATGTGTTAGTGGTGATAACGGTATCGCAGTCCCACGGATACTGAGTATCACCACCACCACCATGATATAGTCGTCCTTACTACTGTAAAAGTTAATCGGGTAATGTTTCGCTTATGCAGGGGTAAAATTCCATTCCTTAATATACGATATGTCTAACATTTTATCACTTAGATTTTTCTTTTAGCTTCAACAACACGATTTCAGAATTATAGTGCTGATGCAAAGGATCCATTGATGGTATTATTTTGTGGTTAGAAGCTTTAAGTTTAGGACCTGAACTGTAATGATAGTTTGCCAGAAGTCAAACTAAAGGTTAATTGCCATTTAATTGTTTCGAGTTGATGATATAAGTTTCAAGTTGAAATGGTATGGAGTTCACGTGTTAGTGGTGATCATGGTATCGCAGTCCCACGGATATTGAGTATCCTGTCATGATAACCACCACCACCACCACCACTAGCATGATGTAGTCGTCCTTACTACTGTAAAAGTTAATCAGGTAATTTTCCCTCTTGCAGAATTAATAATTTTGTTGGATATTTTTTTCTTTAATCCATCGCAAGTATATAACTATTTACGTTGTTTTGATTTTTTGTGTCTTTTGCAAGCGTTTTGGTTACTCTATTGTTTTACTTTTTTTTTTTTTTTTTTTTATAGATAAAAGGTGAAAAAACAGGAACTACACCGAGCCCAAAAGCCCATTGTCTGTGTTCTGCCTTATAAGGATATCATTACAGTCTTTAGAAAGGAAATCATAAATATACCCAGGCGGGTAACCTTCTATTTGACAGGCAGTTGTTGCATTGAATTTTGAGGTCAATTCAATCGATGCCTAATTATCACTATTAGAAACCAAAAAATGCAAATAAGTTTTTGTGCTAGTGAAAGATTCTTGAAAGTCTTCCCATTCAGAATTAACATGTCATTGCAAGTTCGATCATTGTTCATCAGCTTGACAAGTCTCTGGCAGCTTGCTTCGATCTCCACTGTTCGGTATCCCTCTGTTGCTCCCCAGTTCCATGCCTCCTTGGCGATCAATACCAACCCCTGATTACTGCTTCGAGCCTCCTTTCTTTGAGCTTTCACCTCCCTGCAATAACCATTATCATTTCTTAGAATAAGACCAAAGCAAATAACGTTAGGTTCCTGATTCCATTTGTAAGCCATGTTGATTCCCCCCCTGTGCATAAGTGGTCTGCTCCATTGGTTGTTTAGATGTTGACTTGTTGGTGTGACCTGCTGGTTAACCTGTTTGTTGAGGTGACTTTTCCAGTTTTCTTTCCAATATGTGGTAGCTAACTTTGCTACCACTTCTGAGTTCTGATCTATGCCTTGGTACTTTTTCTGGCAGCGAGCTTTCCAAATGTGGCATATGACTGTTATACAGAAGGAATTCCATGTACCTTCTTTAGGAAGCCAGCCATCAGGAGCAACATGAAAGTTTGAGATCCATTGTTTAATATTTGGCATTATGATACCTGGTGGGAAAGGGTTGGCATGTGTTGCAAACCTTACACACTTGGCAAATGGGCAAGTAAATAACATGTGATAAAGGGTTTCATCATCCTGAGAACAGAGATCACAAGTATTTGAAACATTAATGTATTTAGAGACTAGATGATGTTGCCACCATACCCCTATAGCTTTTGTAAGCAAACAACTTAGCTCTAGCGCCTGATTTTATCCCAAGGGGAGTTTTCTAGATGCATTAAATTTTTATAGCATTATAGAGGGAAATGGTAGAGAACAGTACTCCATTTGGTTATAACTGACATCTTATTCTGTCTGGCTTGTTTGGACTGATCGGCACAAGAAGAATTTCTTCCACTATGAGAGGCGAGAAAAGAAAAACATGGCTGATTTGTTCCAAGATTGGGTTGAGGAATCTTACAGTTGGTGAACCATGGTGATATTTTTGGGATTGGGATGGTTTGTAAGATCCACCCCTTCCAACCAATTGTCTTGCCTGATGTTTATAGATCTTCCATCACCCACCTCCCAAAGACAGTGAGGACGAATCTCATGAAGCCCAGTTTGGATGCATGTCAACATCCAAGAACCATATTCTTTGATGTATATGGATCAAATGGGTGTCTACATTTCCTATAATATTTTGCTTTAAGGATAAGGGTCCATGGAGCGGTTGGGTTGGTGACCAGATTCCAAGCAAGCCTACCCAATTGTGCAAGATTGTTGGCATCCTGATCGCGAAAGCCTAGGCCACCCTAATTTGTTGGTTTGCATAAGGAAAACCAGGCTTTAAGATAAAGCCCTCTTCTTTCATCTTTAACCCCCCACCAAAATCTCCTCTGGATTATGGTGAGTTGTTTGATAATGTCTTTCGGAATTTGGAAGCAGCCCATCTGGTAGATGGGTAATGATTCCAAGATAGATTTGACTACGATAATCCTAGCAGCCTGAGATAAAATTCTCCTTCTTCAATTGTTTAGTCTACCATGAAAGCGCCTTATCATTGCATCGAAGCACTTGATCTTGTCTTTCCCTATGAACATTGGAGTTCCCAAATAATGCTCAGTCATCTTAATTTTCTTGACCTTAAGAATCCTCATGATCATTTCCCCAAATTTATTAGGAATTTTGGAGAAGAATATTCCTGATTTTTCTACGTTGATCATTTGACGAAATCCTACTAAAAGTATTTATTATACTAAGTATGTTTCTAGCTTCTACCAGGGTTTCTTGAGTATAGAGAATGCATTCTATGCAAAGAGAAGGTGGGAAATAGAAAAGGATCTGTAGCCAAATTGAATGCCTTTGGTTAGGCCTTCAGACTCATTTTTCTGCATAAGTCTGGAAAGGCCTTCCATGCACAGAAGAAAGAGATAGGGGGATAGGGGATCCCCCTGTCTAATACCATTGGTTGGGGAGTAAGGAGTGTCGGCGGATTTTTTACAAAGAACTGAAATGGAAGAGGTGATAATGCATTGAAAAATCAGAGAGCACCAAGAGACAGAGAAGCCTAATTTTGGGATAATTCCTATGAGGTAATCCCACCTAACCCTATCAAAAGCCTTGCTCATGTCTAGTTTGACTCCCATGAGAGCAGTTTTTCCTTTGTGCTTTTTCATGGAATGAACCACTTCTTGGGCCAGAACTATGTTATCAATAATTCTCATGTTTGGCATAAATGCCGATTGATAAGGAGAAATGATCTTAGATAGGACAAGCTTAAGGCAATTAGCTAGGATCTTAGAGGATGGGGGCTAAAAAGGTGGTATTCAATTCTTTGAGAATGTGCTTAGTGTGAAAAAAGTGTTGAACCATTTTTACTATATCTGGGCCTATTACTAACCATTGGTATTTACAAAATTTCACATTAAAACCATCCGGACCTGGGCTTTGTCTGGTGGCATACTCTTAAGGACTTTGAAAATCTCACCAGGAGTCGGGGTTGCTGTGAGTCTGATGTTTTCTTCATGGGTAACTTCTAAGGAGAAGATATCACTAACTGGAGAAATGGAATCAGAAGTAAAGGAGAAGGCTATGCCCTTAAAGTGGTTGGTAAGGGTAGATGATATGTCCTGATTTATGGTATGAGTGACACCATTGGAATCGGTGATAGTCTGAAGAAACTTGTATTACGATCACCAAATTGGAGATGATTTTCTTCGCATTTTTCCTTCCAAAACTTCTCTTCCTGGTCATAAAGAATTCTAATTCCCTGATTTTGGATTCCAATTGCGAGTCTAACCTACCATCTATGTTAGCAGCATGTGAGAGATTGATATCCTCTAAGGAAGATTTAATATTAGTCTGGATGATACCAAATACCTCTCTATTCCATTTTGTTTTTTCTACGCCTATTAAGGGTGCAAGAGTGGAAGAGCCTTGTATTACGATCACCAAATTGGAGATGATTTTCTTTGCATTTTTCCTTCCAAAACTTCTCTTCCTGGTTGATGGGTGTCAAACCAGTCAAAATTAATACTTTTACTTCACTAAATATAGATTAAGCACAGTCGCAAGAATAAGTTCGTTCCACAGAGAGGTATGGGTTATCAGTTGTATTTGAAAACTTAAAAGTAACCAAAGGGGGGGATTTTTGTGCAATAAAATAAAAACAAAGCAAGTAAAGAAAATGGAAATCAGAGAGAGGAAATACCGGTTAAGGGTTCATCTCCAATCACATAACATGCACTATGATAAATATTTGGAGTTTCTATTTAATCTCTCATCATCAAAAGCCCTAAAATAATTTATCGCAAATATATCCCGTAATTTCCTCGAATCATCATACACCATAACGATGAATGCATGAATTCTACGTAGAGAATAACTCAACACATCGAGTAATTGAGTTCAATCCTCTAAGAGCATTAAGGTTCATGAAATAGGCTAATCAATGCAATGAACTACCATGGGTAGTTCATTCAACAAAGGTAATATTCTACATACAATTCCTAAAAGCTATCACCGCATCAAGAATCATATTGTGCTACTTATGAATAGGTTCATCGACTATTTCGTATCTCAAAATGTAATTCTAGCAATATATATATGAATATAATCTAACTCAATTGGCCGCTTGAATCAAAAGATATTCAATCATAATGTAATACATCTATCATACATTTATACGCATAGTAGAAAAAAATCAATGATGAAAAGAATAATTTTAACTCCAAAATCAATCAAATAACATGTATGCAATATCCGACTACATCCTTAACCAATACGAGTTATTTAGTTACACATAACCATGATGTTCAAGACGATAAATATATAAAGAAGTATAGACATCAAATAAATAATACACAAATCAAGTATAAACTCAAATCAGCAAACCAGTTGATGGTGTTGTTCCATGATGATCCAGGAGAGTGTTTCTTTGCTTGTTGTGTGAACTTCTTGTTGCTGCGGCGTCGAGAACTTAGGCTTGCTGCTGTGGTGGTGGTGCACAGTGGTAGAGGGAGGTGCAGGTCGTAATGGAGAGATGGTGGAGGTGGTAGCAGGTGATAGAGAGGAGCAAAGCCCCTCTCTGTTGGAGGCGGTATATGGCAGTGGTTTTCTGTCGTTCAGAGATTTTCTATTCCTGTAGGTTTTCTGTCTCTTTATAGCTCTCAAAATTCTGCGAGGTTTTGTAGTGTACGGGCTGTTTTGAATTGGTTAGATAGGGGGTGTCTTTCTGTTATGGGCCACTCTGGTTTTATTTAGCGTATGTATTAATTATGTTGAGTCAGTTAGCTTAGTTAGTTAATCTGTTTTGGGTGTGGGGTGACTCGCATGTGCTGTGTACGAGTTCAGTCCTTAAAACACTTGGTTGTAATTCATTTTCAGCTACGAAATAGAAAATCCATCTTATCTCTCAAACTTCTGTCCTTTCTCTTCTCTAATTCTAGATCTCGATTGATCTTTGAGCTGTTTGTAGTGTTGTACACTACAAATGGTATCAAAGCAATCGCTCTTGTGACCTGAAATGGTTAGCCAAAAGGATATTGATGATATTAACACTAAGTTGAACAACTTGACCAAATCTCATGATGAGTTTTCTAAACAGCTTCAAGATTTGAGAGAAACGCCTTTTGAACCACTGAGTGTCCCCAGTGGACGAGTAAAGTCTCGTGAGGGCTTACTTACCAGAGATATACCCACAAAACCTTCAACCAATTTCTAAGCATTTCAATTCGTCAAGTCTGCAAACAATCTGTAATGAGTTTCCCCGCAATTACGGCGGTAGATGTACAAAATGTTTCACGCTATCTACAAGCCAATGTGTGAATATCAAGTTTAAAGAGAGCACCTTCCTCACTAGTATGACATTTCGCCTCGAATCTGTCCTCACCGGTTAATCACTCAAACACACATAAAGCGAAATTTAGGGTAAGTCACACATGTATGCAAGAAAAGAATGAAGATAGATACTTACACACGATTGAAGGTAACACTTATTTTCTTTTTCTGAGATCTCTTTCGAAAGGAATCTGATAATTCCTTGTGAAATCAACCATAAAAGAGGATGGTAA